>CAUYTI010019538.1:0-92325 GCA_963575145.1 Galago senegalensis | reverse complement strand
GGGAGGGGGTTTGGAGGGGGTTTGGAGGGATTACTTTTGAGGTTTGTCTTATAGGGGTACAGGTGAATCTTTCTAAGAGTAGAATGTGAACATTTTAAAGCAATAACTGAGAAAATGACATGAAGGCTGTGTTGACCAGTTTGATGGAAGTATTCCAGAATTCATGTGAAAACCCCACACTGTACCCCAGAAGAGTATCAATGTACATAGTTAACACTCAATAAAAAAAAAAAAAAAAAAAAAAGACCCCGTCTCTACAAAAATAGGAAAAACTAGCTGGGTGTCATGTCTAGTGCCTGTAATCCCAGCTACTCAGGAGGTTCAGGCAAGTGGATCACCTGAGCCCAAGAGTTTGAGGTGCTATGAGCTATGATGATGCCATGGTACTGACCCTGTCTCAAGAAAACAAAAAACCAGATTCCTGGGTTTTCCTGCCAGAGAATCAGATTCAGCAGGTTTGGGATGGAGCCCTGGAGCTTGCATTTCTAACCAGTTCCTTAAAACTTCAAGTGTGATATTAATAATGCTAATCCATGGAACACATTTTCAGTAACTCTTTTAAAAAGACTCTTTTAGTAAATTGGAGGAAGATGTAATTCTGGCTTATCAGTATTACATCTGAAATAACTACTGCTGAGAAAAAGCAAAGCAAAGGCACGAGAAGAGGAAACAAAAGAATCTTTTCTAAGGTAATTTGTTGTGGGCATGAGAATGTACCTCACAGACCTCTAAACATAAGACAACAAGGGTCCCAGCTTCCAGGCTCAAAGATTCTTCACAGTGTGTGTTCTGAAGCCACCCTGCATACTGCTCCCACCCATCTACTGAGGGTGGTAGAGATGTTAGGGCAGGTACTTCTTTTTTTTTTTTTTTTTTGAGACAGAGCCTCAAGCTGTCCCCCTGGGTAGAGTGCCGTGGCATCTCAGCTCACAGCAACCTCCAACTCCTGGGCTCCAGTAAGTCTCTTGCCTCCGCCTCCCAAGTAGCTGGGACCACAGGCGCCCACCACAACGCCCGGCTGTTTTTTGGTTGCAGCTGTCATTGTTGTTTGGCGGGTCCGGGCTGGGGATTCGAACCCGCCACCTTAGGTGTATGTGGCTGGTGCCTTAGCCGGTTGAGCTATAGGCGCCGAGCCAGGGCAGGTACTTCTGGGAGAGCTAAGACTTCCCTGGTTGACTGGTTCCCTACTGACCTTGCCAAAGCATCCTTAGACTGTACTGCAGTATCTTCCACCCATGGTGGATTAGTCTTGCATTAGGTCTGAAGATTCCTTCCCAATTTCCTCTCACCCAAGTGTTTCCCCTGATGAAACTCAGTACTGTTGAGAACTTAACCACTTTTTATGTTACTGTTTCTCCATTTGTTCTCAGAAACCAGAATTCTGCTCTGTAGCCCAGGCTAGAGTGCAGGGTTGTCCTCACAGCTCACTTGTAAAATGGAACTCCTGGGCTCAAGTGATCCTCTTGTGGTGGGAAGCACTAGCTTCCCAAAGTGGTAGGATTACAGGTGTGAGCCATAGCCTCTGGCCCAGCAAACCCATTATTTATGTTTAAAACAAATTTTAAAAAG
Organism: Galago senegalensis; assembly: GCA_963575145.1. NCBI lineage: Eukaryota > Metazoa > Chordata > Mammalia > Primates > Galagidae > Galago > Galago senegalensis. The sequence goes on along the minus strand of CAUYTI010019538.1, from coordinate 90,756 downwards.
CAAAGAAATATGAAAATAAAACAAAATAACATTGTGGCAAGCGCCTGTAGTCCGAGCTACCTGGGAGGCTGAGGCAAGAGAATTGCTTAAGCCCAAGAGTTTGAGGTTGCTGTGAGCTGTGACGGCACTTTACCAAGGGTGACATAGTGAGACTCTATCTCAAAAAAAAAAAAAAAAAATTAAAACAACCACCAAAAAACCTCATCACTAAACTCCCATCTATGTACAGATTTTTACTCAGAAATTTTTAGAAAGCATGCACTTAATTAGAATCTTGAGATTGTGACCAGTTCAATGGAAGTATTTCAGAATGCATGTGAAAACCCCACACTGTACCCCAGAAGTGCATTAATGTACATAGTTACCATTAAATAAAAAAAAAAAAAAAAAAAAAGAATCTTGAGATTGTCTTTGCCAAAAAAATCACAAGAAACAGATAAGAAGGTCATAGGACAAATTCTTTCTTTCTACTATTAAATTCAGTATCTCAGGGCAGGTTCATTAAACAAATGTTATTTATATGACATTATAAAACTAATACATACCCATTTTAGAAAATCTATAAACTGAAAAAAATGTGTGTAGAAAAATAAATATCACCTATAATTCCACTATAACTATGGTTGAAATGTTATTATATTTCCTTTCAGTCAATACACACTACAATTGGCTCTGTGCCCGTAGCACAGTGGTTATGGTGCCAGCCACATACACCAAAGCTGGCAGGTTCAAATCCAGCCTGGGCCAGCTAAACAACAATGACAACTGTAATTAAAAAAAACAGCTGGGCATTGTGGTGGGCACCTGTAATCCCAGCTACTCAGGAGACTGAGGCAGAGAATCGCTTATGCCCAAGAGTTTGAGGTTGCTGTTGCTGTGAGCTATGATGTCACAGCATTCTACCAAGGGCAACATAGTGAGCCTTTGTCTCAAAAAAATACACACTACAATTTCTCTCTTACAAAAGTGGAGTTATATTGGACACATATATAATTTTTATCCTAATTTTTTCATTTAACATAATTATCCATACTTTCTATTTTCATTTAGCAGTTAAATACATGCAATATTTCAGTTCCCTCTTGAAATAATACAAAATGCATAATAAAAGGTGTAAACCTACAGAGTCAAACAGACTCGGAGAAGAAGCAATGCAGATGAGAGAAGTCAACGAAACTAACAAAGATAAAAGCAGAAAAGAGAAAAATAAAATCTAAATGTGTGCAGAATGAGAAGCCACGAAGAAGAAAACTGAATTAAGCTATAGACACCAGAAAAACTCAACACATGGAGGATCCAGGGATGTTTAAAGGGAGAAGTGTGGCACTGGGCTAAGTAGAAGTGGCTTGCTTGAATGTATGACAAAGGGGGCTCGGCACCTATGGCTCAAGTGGGTAAGGCGCCCGCCACATACACTGGTGGGTTTGAATCCAACCCGGGCCTGCCAAACAACGACAGCTGCAACCAAAAAATAGCCAGGTGTTGTGGAGGGCGCCTGTAGTCCCAGCTACTTGGGAGGCTGAGGCAAGAGAAGCGCTTGAACCCAGGAGTTGGAGGTTGCTATGAGTTGTGATGCCACGGCACTCTACCCAGGGTGACAGTGAGGCTCTGTCTCAAAAAAAAAAAAAAAAGGAAAAGAAAAGAAAAGAAAGTACGACAAGGGAATAGTAAGATCTCTTCATTCTCTTCCCCAACGTGGTCAGGCAACTGCCTTCCCTCATCTTGGGAGACAGTGGGGTTTTGTTAGTTTTAGCTACATTTCCTGGAATGGTTAAACAAGGTTGTTTGGACTTGGACACACTTAGACACAGAGGAAGGTGGAGATAAAAGGCAATGCTAAACACCAGGGGACGGAATGAAATTGTTTCCTGCATGATGATTTTCCCAATCTCTTCTCCTTGTCTAGCTCTCAATACCTGGGTAGTCAGAGAATAACTACAAAGTATAGCCATTATTTTTTAACTCCTCCTCACCTACTCCAGCTGAAGATTGACATATTCTTCTCTAAGAATGCTGACTAAACTAAGGGGAAAAAATGTATAGGCCTGGCTTGGCGCCTGTAGCTCAGTGCCTACGGCGCCAACAACATACACCACAGTGGTGAGTTCGAGCCCAGGCCGGACCAGCTAAACAATGACAACTGCAACAAAAAATAGCTGGGTATTGTGGCGGGCACCTGTAGTCCCAGCTACTTGGGAGGCTGAGGCAAGAGAATCACTTAAGCCCAAGAGTTTGAGGTTGCTGTGAGCTGTGATGCCCTCTACTGAGGGCGACATAGTGAGATTCTATCTCAAAAAAATAAATAAATAAATAAAATAAATCCTAGTTGATGTATATTTGGAAGAAAAATCAAATGAAGATATTTTTACAAATAGATAATCATATAGATGAAATCAATCACTGGAAAACTGTCTGTATTGAATATTAGACTTTTTTCTCTCCTATGGAATGGTACATACAGTTCTTATTCAAATTTTATTTTTCTTACTTAATTAACTTTTGAGAAAATTTTTTTTGAGACAGAGCCTGTCACCCTGGGTAGAGTGCTGTGGCATCACAGCTCACAGCAACCTCCAACTCCTGGGCTCAAGAGATTCTCCTGCCTTGGCCTCCCAAGTAGCTGGGTCCACAGGTACCTGCCACAGTGCCCAGCTATTTTTTGGTTGCAGCTGTTATTGTTGTTTTGGCAGGCCTGGGCTGGATTCAAACCCGCCACCTTAGGTGTATATGGCTAGCGCCTTAGCCACTTGAGCCACAGGCACTGCACTGAGAAATTATTGATAATAAATATATATGTATTTCAAAACAGAATAGGAACATATTAAAAAAATGGACAATGTGCCACCTTTTATTCCCCAATTTCACTCCTATTAGGTAACCAATAGTAACCTTTTGATATATATCCTACATCTTTCCATTTATTTACTTAATTATTTTTATTTTTTATTTTTGAGACAGTTTCACTTTGTTGCCCTTAGTAGAGTGCTATGTCGTCACAGTTCATGGCAACCTCAAACTCTTAGGCTCAAGTAATTCTCTTGCTCAGCCTCCCCACTAGCTGGGACTGCAGGTACCTACCACAATGCCTGGCTATTTTTAGAGATGGGGTCTTACTCTTGCTCAGGCTGGTCTCTAACTTCCTGAACTCAAGCAATCCACCTATCTTGACCTCCCAGCGTGCTAGGATTACCTGTGTGAGCCATGTTACCTAGCCTTTTTTTTTTTTTTGAGTCATAGTCTCACTTTGTCACCCTCAGTAGAGGCTGTGACATCAAAGCTCACAGCAACCTCAAACTCTTGGGTTCAAGCGATCCTCTTGCCTCAGCCTCCCAAGTAGCTGGGAAAAGAGGTGCCCACCACAATGCCCTAGAGACGGGGTCTTCCTCTGGCTCAGGCTAGTCTCAAACTTGTGAGCTCAAGCAATCCACCCACCTCGGGATCCCAGAGTGCTAGGTTTACAGGCATGAGCCACAGTGCCAGGCCAGTGGCACTATATTATTTTTATTTATTTTTTTATGCATACATGTGTTTTTTAGGTTTCCACTTTTTGCCTTCACAAAATTAAAAAAGCTTAAAATTTAATAACAATAACAATGTTTAAGATAAGGACTAGAAACAAAAACCTCATAAAGAACAAACGAAGATTTGTTCATTCAGAAAAAAAATCAGACAATGGCTGCATCAAAATATTAAGCCAAATAGCACTTTAAAATACAACAAAACAAATAAACAACATTACTCTGACCTGATAATGATATCATAGAAATGCATTTTGTTTTCCCTCTCTTTGTTTAAAGCTGCCAGGAGATTAGTGAAAGTGCCTGAATCATTCAACTCCTTAATGGTATCTGCAATCACATCATTGAAAAATTGCCTGTGAAGAGGAACAAAAGAGGAGTTAATAAAATATATTTCCCTACATTCACAAAAGCCTACAGAAGTCATCTAAGTTAAGACTGAGAGGGAACATCGCAACTCAATTGTAATTATCCCAGGAATTCAAAAATAGTTTCACATTAGAAAATCTAAAATAGGCTCCGCGCCTGTGGCTCAAGTGGCTAAGGCGCCAGCCACATACACCTAAAGTGGTGGGTTCGAATTCAGCCCCAGCCCACCAAAACAACAATGATGGCTGCAACCAAAAAATAGCCGGGCGTTGTGGTGGGCGCCTGTGGTCCCAGCTACTTGGGAGGCGGAGGCAGGAGAATCACTTGAGCCCAGGAGTTGAAGGTTGCTGTGAGCTGCGATGCCATAGCACTCTACCCAGGGGGACAGGCTTAAGGCTCTGTTTCAAAAAAAAAAAAATCTATTAATAGAATGCAACATATCAGTAAAGGCTAAAGGAGACAAACCATATAATCACCTCAATGGATGCAGAAAAGGTATTTGGCAAAATTCAACATCAATCATCATTTAAAAACAAACAACAATAGCAAAAAAAAACTCTCAGAGAACTGGAAACAAATGACATCATCTATATAATATTTTAAAGTATTAAAATGACATGATTTAAATAAAACATATAAATACATAATGAAAGTATCACAAAGTGCTAGAGAAATAATAAATACCAAATTCAGAAGGAAGTTTATCTTTAGAAGAGGTAAGGCACTGGCATTTGAAGCTTCAACTGTATCTGAAATGTGTATTTTTTTTTAACTATTTTCTCTTTGGGGAAAAAAAAAAAGCCAAATCTCTAAACCAACCATGGTAAAATGTTAAAATCTGATGTTATGTACATAGTATTCATTATTTTATTCTTCTTTCTTTTTTTGAGATGGTTTCTCATTTTGTTGCCCAAGGCTAAAGTGCTGTAACATCATAGCTCACAGCAACCTCAAACCCCTAGGATCAAGCAATCCTCTTGCCTCAGCCTCACAAGTAGCTGAGATTACAGGTGCCCACCACAACATGGGGCTAGTTTTTTCTATTTTTAGAAAAGATGGGATCGCATGCTTACTCAGGCTGGTCTCTAACTCCCTGAGCTCAAGCAATCCACCCACCTTGGCCTTCCAGAGTGCTATGATTACAGGCATTAGCCACTACACCTAGCCAACAATTATTTAATAATAGTTAACACAAAAGATTCAATAAATACATTAAGAAAAAAGTCCTCCTATAATCCCAGTGATGCCTAGAATGCCACTGTAATAGAAGAAAAAGTCTGAAAAAAGGCAAAAGGTTTTATGAGTTGTCTCTTACCCTTTTGGTTAAATTAAAATCTGCATTCCTGTCCAAGGCCAGTAACCAAAGGGGCAGAAATATGTTCTTTGTATCCTAAACCACAGGAGATAGCTTAACAGAATTGTCCAGACAGATGTCATAAGATAGTCTTCACTGGAGATACTAAATAGGAAAAGCCCACAACTTCCTTTAAAAAAACCTCTGTATTTCTGCTTAACAGGATGACGATGGCTCTTTAACGCTCGAGTCTGACATCTTCCTCATTTGCTGGCAAATTAATAAAATTCTCTTTCCTTTTCCTCAAACCACATGTCCTCATTCTTCCTTTGGCCTCAGGACAAGTACCAAACTTTCAGTAGCATCCCAATGAAAGGAAGAAGCCAAATGAGTTCTTGGCTTCACACTGGAAAGGCTTAGAAAGCAATCCAACTAGCAATAGGAACTTCATAGAGATAGAGCCTACTACACAGAGGTGGGGTCCTTTCCTGAAGTTTGAGGCCACTGATCCAAAACTAAATTGTTCATCTGATCTCTGAGGAGATCAGGAGAAAGACAAGAGATAATAGCCAAATACCCAAACTACCCGAGCTAGTTTTGGCTTACTTGATAAGGAAGTCCCCTCTGCTTTAATTTTTATTTTATTGTTTCACATTAATTTGAGAGTACAAAGAATTAGGTTATAATGTTTGCATTTGTGGGTGATACCCGTAATTCAGTGGGTAGGGCACTGGCCACATACACTGAGGCTGGTGAGTTTGAAACCAGCCCTGGCCAGCTAAAACAATGACAACTGCTACAACAACAACAACACAGCTGGGCATTGTGGTGGGCGCCTGTAGTCCTAGCTACTTGGGAGGCTAAGGCAGGAGAATTACTTGAGTCCAAGAGTTTGAGGTTGTTGTAAGCTGTGACGCCATGGCACTCTACCCAGGGCAAAATAGTGAGACTCTGTCTCAAAAAAAAAAAAGGAAGGCAGTGCCTGTGGCTCAGTGAGTAGGGCACCAGCTCGATATACTGAGGGTTCAAACCTGGCCCCAGCCAAACTGCAACAAAAAAATAACTGGGTATTGTGGCGGACACCTGTAGTCCCAGCTACTTGGGAGGCTGAGACAAGAGAATCGCCTAAACCCAAGATCTGAAGGTTGCTGTGAACTGTGATGCCAGGGCACTCTACCAAGGGCAACAAAGTGAGACTCTATCTCTAAAAAATAAAAAATAAATGTTTAATGTGAAAACCCCACACTGTACCCCAGAAGAGTATCAATGTACATAGTTAACATTCAATAAAAAAAATAAAAAAATAAAAAAAATAAATGTTTGCATTTTTTATCATTGTGTCCTGCCTCCAAGAGGTGTGCCATACACCCTAACATTGTGCCCATTAAGTTGGAACACACCCATCTGCCCCTAACTCTCCCACCACCCCCACCTTGAATTGATTTGAGTTTTGTCTATTATGTTGCCATGTATTAGATTGTCTACTGGCATCATATTAGTACATTGGATTGATTCTTGCTCCTCCATTCCTGTGATACTTTAATAAGAAGAATGTGTTTCAATTCCATCCATAGCTATGAGCCATGACACCATGGCATTCTACCTAGGGTGGCAGTGTCAAACAAAATATGCTCCTTCCTTACCTGTCCATCTGAATTTTCTTCAGTGTCTCTGTTGTTATTAAGCTCTGCTTTGAATGTTGTTTGAAGACAAGCTCTTGCACTTTGTTAAACTCCATAGCAGTTTGGCCTCCTTGTCTGGTTACTAGTGACTTGCTTCCTTCTTTAGGTATTTTTGAAACTGTTTTATGTATTGGAGGTTTGTCTAGGCTTCTCCCCTCTACATTCATTTCTTTGCTTCTCTTTAAAAACAATAAATGTTAAGAAAAAATTTTTTAAAGTCAAGATACAATACTGTAAGAGGGCCTCTGTCTACATTTTTCATCCTTACCTTCTCCGACTTGTACACTATACTCCAATAAAATGTACCTTTTTCTTCAGTCACGCCAAACTATATCCTGCTGTTTTCTGTCTTCTTGCTTTCACATATTTCCTTTTTCCAGGCCAGGCACAGTGGCTTATGCCGATAATCCTACCACTCTGGGAAGGCTGAGGAGGGTGGATTGCTTGACTTCACAAGTTGGAAATCAGCCTGAGCAAGAGTGAGACCTTGCTTCTAAAAAATAGCCATGGGGTTGGCTCGGCGCCTATAGCTCAACCAGCTAAGGCGCCAGCCACGTACACCTAAGGTGGCCAGTTCGAATCCCCAGCCCGGACCCGCCAAACAACAATGATGGCTGCAACCAAAAAATAGCCGGGCGTTGTGGCGGGCGCCTGTGGTCCCAGCTACTTGGGAGGCGGAGGCAAGAGACTCGCGTGAGCCCAGGAGTAGGAGGTTGCTGTGAGCTGTAATGCCACGGCACTCTACCCAGGGGGACAGCTTGAGGCTCTGTCTCAAAAAAAAGAGAAAAAAACAAATAGATTGGCACCTGTGGCTCAAAGGAGTAGGGTGCCAGCCCCAGATACTGGAGGTGGTGGGTTCAAACCCCACCCCAGCCAAAAACTGCAAATAAATAAATAAACAAATAAAATAGACCCATATCTGGTCACATGACAGTTAAACTACAGAAAGCTAGATGTAAAAACTGTTAAAAGATGCTGAAGAAAAAAAAATAAAAACATGCTTTACATAAAGGGGAAGACTGATAATAATTCTGACTAAAATCTTATCAAAACATGAAGAAGACAATAATATGATTCCGTTTATGGGTTTAAATAAAAAATATCATATATGTATCAACTTGGAATTATCTAGTTTAATATTTTGTGAAGTGAAGAAAAAATTAAGATGTGTCCAGGTAAACAGGATCAAAGACATCCTAATCTCAAAAGGCCTGCAAAACTGAAGTTCTCAAGGCTAAAGGAAATAATCAAAACGTAACCTCAGATATGCAAATAAGAACCATAAAAATAGGAAATTGTAATAAATAAAATATACTCTAAACATATCTTTATCCCTTTCATTTCTATAAAAAACTAACTATTAAAACTATTCACACTGCAATGTGGAATTTTACATATGCACATATAAACACATATAGAAACATGATCACAAAAGTTGGAGCTACTCCATGAGATTTGCATTTGACATTTATTTTACAATATTAGCTCTAGCCAGACTGTGATAAATTAAATTAAAAATATGTATTGCATGCCGGGCACTATGACTCACTCCTGTAATCCTAGCTCTCTGAGAAGCCAAGACAGATGGATTGCTCGAGTTCAGGAGTTTAAGACCAGCTTGAGCAAGAGTGAGACTCCCATCTCTAAAAAAAAAAAAAGAAAAACCAGCCGGGCTTTGTGGCAGGTGCCTTTAGTCCCAGCTACTCTGGAGGCTGAGGCAAGAGGATTGGTAAAGCTCAAGAGTCTGAGTTTGCTATGAGCTATGACACTTAGGCACTCTATCGAGGGTGACAAAGAGAGACTGTCTCAAAAGAAAAAAAATGTATCACATGTATTGTAATCTCTAGATCACCACTAAAATCACAAACACTGGAATTAAAAGCAGACAAAATAAAGTAAAAAACAATAGTTAATTACCAGATAAAAAGCAGCAAAAAGCAGAAAAAGGACAAATATAAAACAAATATAGAATAGCAGAGTTAAATGCAGCCTCCAAAATAATTATAATAAATGTAAATGAATCCAACAAAAGGCAGAGATTGTCACAGAGGACTGAACAAGGAAGATACAAATGTATGTTTCTTTAAGATACTTGCTTTGAATAGGGCACAGTTGGGAAAAAAACATATAAAGATGGAAATATACATATAGTCCATGCAAACGCTAATCAAAACAAACCCTTAGAATGATTACATTCATATAACATAAACTACAATTTAGAACGATAAATATTAGTAGGGATAAAGAGAGAAAGGAATGCAAATGATGGTCCAGTTCATCAAAAGAATAGGACCCTGACATCCTTGAAGCAAAATCAGGCAGAAATAAAAGAAGATAGAAACAAATCCACATTTAGAATTGGAGATTTGAATACCTTTCATTTGATAACTGATAAAACTTGACCAAGTATCAGTAAAGGCACATAATATTTAAACAACAGCTCCGAGCTGTTGGCATTAGTGAAACAGCACATCCAATAACCACAGAACACTGTTCCCAAATACACGTGTCACGCTTATCAGGACATGCAGTGTGCTGAGCTACGGAACATCTCACTAAATTTAAATGATTGAATTTTAAGAAGTATGTTACATGAGCGCAGGGAATTAAATTTGAAATCAGTAACAAGATACTTCAACATTTCCCAAATATGTGAAAAATTAATAATACACCTCTAAATAATTCATGGGTGAAAGAATTCACCGACGACGACGGGAACTACTTCAAAATGAATTATTTCTAAAATGCAACATGTCGAAATGTGTGGATTTGAGTTACAGCACTAATAAAAAAGATTCTTGCAGGTTTTAATGAAGATTAGGATACAAAAAGAGGGTTTTTATAAACTAAATGTATAACGTGAAAATGTCGTAAGAGTCCCCACAAAATACGAAGAAAATAAGTGATAATGAAGATTTAAAATATCAAAACCAAAAATGAGGTATGAAAGAGAATATATATTAGCCTGATTTTAGCCATTTGGAAAGAGTATTAAGATAGATTAAGATTAATTGAGACTATTAAGATTAAGATTAATACTTTTAATACTCTTTCCAAATGGAGAAAACATATTCTCTTACATTTCTGATTTTTGGTTTTATTCTACACCCCTTAAAATAAAAAAGAGAAGACATGAATCTCTAGCCTGTATAGAAAGGAGGGATCTCGATACACGTCTTCAGATATTATAATAAAATTAAGAGAATACCATTGATCTTCCTGTGGATCGACATTTGTGAATTCATCCTAAATAAATGAATTTTTATTTATGTTAGGCTAAAATTTGTAGCCCCCAAATGAACAGGTGCGGCCCTTTCATCATCATTCAGAGACGTGGGCAGAACAGTAGAAATCTGAGTGTCCCAGAGCACAAATCCCAGCTCAAGACAACACTCGGGTTCTTATTCCCGCTCTCATATTATAAACCAGCAATCCTTGGGGGGATCAATTCGGTTTCATATCTCTTGGATTTTTCTGCTCTTCCTTAGTGATTTAACTGCTTAAAATGGAGTTTAAGCCTAGAGCTGACATGTTGGTTACTGGCCTAAGCACAAGGCTGTGATGCTCTTTACAGAGAACACGTGTGTTAGACAAGCTCATCCAGGCATGAGCTGTAATGATGCACCAGGTAGGCTAGGAGTTCAACACTAATAGGTCAACAGTATATTAAATAAGGTGTCTTTAAGCCAAACACACGTAAATCCTATCTGTGTACCGACCAGTTAATGAAGATGTGACCAGAGGCTTCTAGCAACCTAACTGGTTCTATTTGGCCCCTACAATCAATGGTCTGTGTTTACCAATTCAGTGTTTGTGGCAAATTTATACAATATAACCACCATGAATAACAAGAATCAACTGCATTAAGAAAAAAAATATATATATATATATATGTGGCTCCTGTGGCTCAAAGGAGTAGGGCACCAGCTCCATATACTGGAGGTGGAGGGTTCAAACCCAGCCCTAGCCAAAACTGCAAAAAGAAAAAAAAAGAATATATATATATACATTCTACAATCAAACAAGAATAAGTTAAAGCTCTGTATAAAAAGATCCTCCAAAAAATTCTAGGCTCAGATGATTTTCTGGAATTAAAATTCAAATTAAAAATTTTAAACTTAAATTTAAAATAAAATAAAGCAGTACTAAACAATTTCTTCCACTTAAAGAAGGAACGGGAAACTCTTTAAGACTCGTTTGTTCCACACGTTCAGCATAACTGTGTTAGTAGAGACCAAGGAAAACATTGTATACAGACACATATCCCAGAGAAACAGAAACACAAGAGTTGAAATATCGAATTTACCGCTATATAAATGATCCTTTATCAGGACCAAGGGGGAATTTGAGTTTTCTAGAAGATACACTGATAATTGTAATAATGTTCTCAGTTCTCTTGGGTAAATGTATAGAAATAAAATTTTTCAGGTAAAGACCCACCTCTACAAAAAGTAAAAGAAAATTAGCAGGGCCTGGTGGTGATCGCCTGTACTCTCAGCTATTTGAGAGGCTGAAGTGGGAGGATCACTTAAGCCCAGGAAGTGAAGGCTGCAGTGAGCTGTGATGACACCACTGCACTCTAGAACGAGCAACAGAATGAGACCCTGTCTCAAAAAAAAAAAAAGGTAAATTGTCCTTTTAACAACAGTATTACAGGAAGAGAAAACTTGCTATAGAAAAAATCAAATCAAAAATACTATCTAATGGCAGCTGGCAAGAAATGATTTTATATGATATTAAAAATAAGATTTTTTAAAATTTTAATGTTAGTATTTTCTTTCTTTCCAGTCAAGGTATAATTAACATTGCTCAGCCTTTGTGCAGAGTGTTAATAATAACACATTACACAGTCATTTATATTATTTTCATAAATGCTGTGAATATTCTTTTCCTCCACACATAAGGTTTTATGTGAAAATCACAAGTTTTTCAAAAGCCTTCCAAAAATTAAATAATGAGGACAGGTAGCCACAGAGAAAATGTCTCTTTGCTTCACACTGATTATCAGTGCACAATCAATTCTCCACAACAACTTTAGTTTTTTACTTGTGAAACAACAAAAATAAAACTGTTTACTGTCCAATAATTATGAGTTTCTTTAACTTGACCTCCAGGGACACAGCAGAGATTCTCAAATAATAACAAGTAGAGCAGAAAAACAAATTACTATGTAATTCGGAATGCATATTAAATTTTTTTGATTACAAAATAGTTTATTATAATTGAGGGGATTATTCTAACAAAAATGTTTTAAAGGCATTACCATCTACAAAGTCGTGAGATTAAAACTGAGAAATCCTTATTTTATTTCTTTAAGACAGACATACTTGAAGTAGGCTCGAGTAACATAATTATAACATTTAGAGCTGACTCACCCTCTTACCCAACAAACTTAGTGTCTTTTCGGTTGGGAAAAAAAAAAATCATCATAGAATGATTATCAGACAGATGTGATTTAATAAATATTTGAGAATAAAAGCACTGCAAAATTTTAATGGTTCTGTAATTGTAATTCCCAAGTATCTTTCCTTCCTCAACTAATTGGGTAATGACATTGCTAGAATTAATTCAAGGTCATCAGACTGCACATAGTACAGATGGTTTCACCATTTTACGGGTATACAGGGGATTTGAGATGACTGTTGCCTGCTGCTTTTCAAACTAATTTTTATTCTTAAAAATCCACATTTTCACTGCAGCTGAACAGCTAAGCCATATGTTGCTTTGTGAATACTTTAAAATATCTGGTGCATGTAATTATTACAGTAAAAGTCGCATGCATTAGGACTTTTCAATTTTGTTTTAGGGAAGGGACACTTACAATACAATGCTGTGTGTGTGTGTGTGTGTGTGGACGTTTCCTCTAAGCACCAAGCTTTAGTTTAAATTATGATCCCAGTGAGAATTTCAACCTAAAATACCTTGGTCAGCTGATCTGCACTATATTCTCCTACACTTCCAAGTAGCCTAATGCTACTGGAGAGACTGTTACTCCATCTCGCAGCTCGAAGGCCTGCTTTGAAATGCTCTCCCACATTGCCCTTGTGTTAGTCGTGACTAATAGGAAAGGAGTATTTTGTGCTTTTGTTGAAATTCTGATATACCATTGGGATGTCTGACCATTAGGGACTTTAACAAGCTTTCTTTATATAGTGCGATGGCAGAAATATCTTTATTAAAAACCAGCATAGTGATGGTAATTTTAATTTTTTAATATTTAACAGTCATCAGAGTGTATCTTTTTCACACAAACCAAACCGAGAGAGCAAAAGTCAGGTGTTAGCCTCATTTTGCATGTGAAGAACTAAAATTCAGAAGCCTTAATTGACTCACTCAAGGGGACACAGCCTATAAGGGACAAAATGAGGCTAAGAGTTAATGTTGCTTTGGTTTTTCAATGACCCAAAAAGTAGGTCCAGCGTTCTGTACTTTTCATATCTCTCTTACTTAATTCACAAGACAGTAACTCAGCCACATGAGGCAGATAACATGACAAATGTCTATCTCGGAGTTCTCCAAACAGAACCAAAAGGTTTGGAAAAAGACATATTAGTTTCATAAGGAGGTGGCTCACACTGCCGTGGTGGCTGACAAGTCCCAACATCTGCACTTAGGTCACCAAGTCTGATAACTGGGAAAAGCCAATGCTTCAGTTCAAGTTCAAAGGCAGAACAAAGCTGAAGTACCAGCAGAAGAAGCCAGGGAGGAGAAGTTCTCCCTTACTCAGGAAACGTCACCCTTTAATTCCTTTCAGAACCTGGACTGACTAGATGAGGCCACCCCCACCGGGGAAGGCAACCCCCTCTCTTCATTCCTACCCATTCAAATGTGAATCTTCACAGGAACACCCAGAATAAGGTTTGACAAAATGCCTGGGGACTATGTGACCCGGCGACTTGACACATAAAATTCCCATCAGAAAAACAAATTAGATTTTCTCTTTAATGATATGCTTTCTCATGCCACTTTCTTAATACCTATACATGTTGTAAAAATAAACTCATAAATCATTTCGTAAAAAGATAGGAGCATAAAAACTATAAAAAAACCATGAATATAGGGAAGCAAAAAAAAGAAAGAACCTAAAAGTTTATTGCAGACTCTGTTTACAGCATCGGAAAAGTGCTACACTAGTAACTGATCCTCAGGGTTCCAGGAAGGGGATATCGTAGGACTTGAGTGTGGAGGCGCACTTGGTAATTAACTAGACTGTGTAAGATCGATTATAATCAGTTAAATTAAATGGACAAAGACAGCACAACTTAAGTGAAAAGTTGTAATTTGGTGAGTAATGTACAAAGAGCTTGTGGAGGGCTCCCAACGATCAAATAAGCAAGGTAAATTAGCAAAGTTACAGGTATTATCAAATTCCTATAATAGGCAGGATTTGATCCAGAAAAGGAAACCAACTGATGATTTTGAAGCAATAGGTACATGATAAAAGGAGTCAGATTTCAGAAAAACTCACTTGAGGCCATGAGGGAAATGAATTCAGGGTAGAGGCCCAGAGGAAAAAAGTTAAACGAAATTCAGATTTCCTGGCGCAAATGTATGAATGCATTTAATGTGGAAGTTGCAGATGGACAAAAGTTAAAAAAGAAATAAAGGCATTATTAGGAGAAAACAAAAAGTAAATATTTATTTGAAATGTAAAGAAGGAAAATTGAAAGAATCAACAATACATCAAAAGTTTTAAGACAACATAGTGTGTAGGGAATGATGGCGTCACGGATGGAAATTGAAAAATATGCAAATTTTCAAAGGGAAATGAAGAGCTTGGACACGTTTCTGTGTACCTTAGTTAAACACTCAAGTAGTTGCTGAACAAACTGGGGGCAAAAGATAGAGATTTTAGCATCATGATTTAGTGAAAGTAGATTAGTAGACCTCTCCTAAGAGGTCACTTGGAAGAGTTTTGTCCCCAGTCTCAAGAGCATCTAGGTAAAAATATAAACCAGGGAAAGAATTAAAAATAAAGGATCGTCAGGATAATCTGGCGATCTAAAGAAGAGGATGTATCAAAACAAAGTAAATTTTCAAGAGAAAAAAAAAAAGAATACAAACACATACACAAAAGACAGAGGAGTCAGGGGTTCCAAAAGGAATGTAATTGGTGGGACTGTGTACAGCCTGTCTACTAATCAGGGGAACATTGTCGCTGAGTTCTAATTGCTGACTCTCACCACTTAATCTCTCTGTGGAGATAAGAATTAGTTCTGGAGTGTTTGTAAATGGCGGTCAACTTGTTTGCCACCAACTCATTTGCATGGAAAAGCACACATCAGTTAGACTCCTGTCAAAACAATTAGCTAAGCATGAGATAAAACCTTCTAGGTGTTAGAATGTTCCAAGCATGAAATCTCTTCTTTATATGAACCCACTCAAAATGTTTTACGAAAATAATAAGCATTGCTTCTAATTCCAATTTTTTCATGTTACCTTTCTTTTGTTTTTCTCATCTATTTAACAAAACGCTGAATTGAGTAGAATAAAACATTAGCAAATCACCGAGATAATATGAAGTGGAATTTCTTCTCACTTTTGTCGTCCTTCTCATGCTTTGCACGGCTTTATGATATTGAGACAACATCCACTTCAATTAAAAGAGATCTGTTCTCTTACTACGAGGCTCCATACACAGCATTACCGAATTCAGCCTGTTCACAGTTTAATCAGCCAACAGCCAACACCTAACACACTACGGAAGAATACATCCCTTTATCCTCCTGGATAAAGTGCAGCGTGCTTGAAAGCAGCTTGCTACTTTCCTTCCCAGGAGTAAGGAAAAGAGAAAGGGAGATTAGGGCTCATATTTCTAGAAGATGTGATGAAATTTGTTGATTTCAGCAATGGGTTTATTTTACAAATATTTAACCTGATTCTTTCAGTGAATTTACTATGCCTGGTCAAAATTTTGAAAAATGTGAAATCAATATTAACCCCTTTCATTATTTGTCTTTTGGATTACTGCATTTAAAGGAACTATAGTCTCATTAGTCAATGAACTCCCCGAACTTCCCATGTCAGGCTATTTTAAAAGTCAAGCAAACTTTTCCAGTGCTTTGGTTGTGAAGATGAATGAGAAGCAGTTTTCTTGTCCTTAAATGTGCTGTACCGAGGTTAAAGAATTTATAGTTCCTTTTTTATTAATTAGATGAAAAAGTGATTTGAAGTTTACTTTATGCAGAAGTGCTTGCCTTTCCAACGTACACTGTATGTCAGAACTGGTGCTGAGCACACAGAGGTTACATTCTAATCAAGGAGTCTCCACTTTCAGTTACGGACACTGTAGATTAGAAAACCGTTTGCTGTGGAGGCCTGTTCTGTGCATTGCAGGAAGGTCAGTGGCACCTTTGTCTGCTGACTCGCCGCAGCAGGACACCCCAAGGCATGACAACCAAAAAAAGGCATCCAGGCAGTGCCAGATCGCTCTGTCGAAAACCACTGCTCTGACAGGCCAGGAGGACGTCATCACACAGAAGACAATTAAAGGGACAAGTCTACGCGGGGAGCCTCAAAGAAACAGGAAGGAAAAATCTGAGAAACCAAGAGAGGGAAGACTTCTTTATTTTTTTTTTTTATTACAGATGAAAGTGAAGGTACAAACAATTAAGTTACAGTATTGTGTTTGTTAGGTAGAGTCCCCCTTGTCCCACCCAAGAGGGAAAAATTTCAAGAAGGAATCTGGTCAGCGGTGTAGTAAGGCCATGTGCAGTGAGAAAGGCAGGTCTGAGAGCAGAGCTCCAACAGCACCTTTGGAAGTGACCTTTACATACTGACCTTGACCACACAGCATCCCGCTCCAGCCCAGTTGTTTTTGGGGTTGTATTTCCCTCCAGAGACCCGGTTGTGTCTCGGTGTGTCTGGTTATATATGTGTGTGCATAGGTATAATATACACTTTTTAATTACCTCTAGGATCCTGCCATGCCTTTCTGATTCACACCTCTTTCTCCAATCCCATTTTCCATATCTTTCATTCCCTCTTTAATTACCTTCTTGTCCTTGGTAGTGTGGGGTAGTATTAAAAATACTGAATGAAATTATTCTGCCCAGGAGTTCTGCTTTTCAATTTGACACTAAGTAAATGTGTTCACTGGACAAAATCCCTTAAATTCTCCACAGCGGTTGAATCACCTGTAATCACTGAATGGACAGTCCCTTCAGGGCTAACTTTCTACACATAATCTTATTTATTTGTTTATTTTTAACCATGTATAAAATTTCTTATTTCAAAATATTAAGTGGGTACAAATTTTTTGTTAAATAGATAACCTTGCATCATATTTAAGTCAGGGTTTTATCTGTCACCAGAATAACGTTCATTGTACCTAAGTGATAAGTTTTGCCCCACATCTCCCCACCCTCCTCCCCACATTGGTTTCCGATGTTCATTATATCTCTTTGTGCCCAGGTGTACCCATCATCTAGCGCCCATTTCTTAATGAGGACATGTGGTATTTGTTTTAAAGGGTAAGTGTGCAGTGAATTGTAAATAACTGTCAGTTTCCTTTTATTTCCACAATTGCACAAGAGTTTGGACAAGGTTGTCCCCATCTTAGAGTTAATAAGAGCACTCAGTAGCAAATACAGCACAGTAAAAGCAAATGATATGCTGTAACCCAAGGAGCACGAGTTAGGTTCTTGGAGACCATGGAGAAATGCGCACACGTTTCTTCTTTACTCATGTGCACGCCCCTTCTTGGTGTGGTTTGGTCTCTATTCCTTATACAGAGAGGATTTCTCCATTCCTTAAATTAGGGCTTGTCCATGTGACTCGCTTTACCCAGTAGAACATTAAAAAATTAGTGTAGAGTCGTAAGAAGTGTTTAAGCACTGAGAGGTCACCGAGGTCCTGCTGGAAACCCTCTGCCGGGTGAATGTGATGGGATGAATTCTTGAAAAGCCACATGGAGGAAGGTCCCAGGCCTTTCCAGGTTACTTCCCAACCCTATTCAAGACACATGAGTGAAGCTGCCCCACAAGGTCATTTAGTCTCTTTCCAACTGAACTTGATCAGACCAGAAGAACTGTCCAGATAACTTACAGCAATCAAGAGGGGGAAAAAATTGTGTTGCTTTAAACCACTTACATTGGGGGCCATTTGCTGAACAAAGAAAGGAGGGAGGGGGAAAAAGAAGGAAGGAGGGAAGGAAGGAAGGAAGAGAGGGAGGGAGGGAGAGAGGGAGGGAGGAAGGAAGAGAGGAAGGGAGGGAGGAAGGAAGAGAGGAAGGAAAGGAGGAGAGAAAGAAAGATGAAAGAGAGGGAGGAAGAGAAGGAGGGAGGAAGCTGCTCTAGCAAATTAAAGCAGGAATCAGAAACTCCACTTGGCATAGTCACCATGGGTACCAGTGTGATCCTCTCTCACCACTGCCTCTAAAAGCCGTCTCTTCCATCCTCAACTAAACATGGATCCAGTATGGCACTTGGCTCCTCTTGGTATCACTTCTGGATTGACGGTCCTCCTACCTGGCCTGATGAGTTTGTCAGACACTAGTTCACACATCTGGGCCTGTGCTGCAAAGGTGTACAGGGAGGCAAATGCCTGAATTCTCCCCAGCACTGTAAGAACTCAATTAGTGAGAAATTTCCCAAACATAAGGTAGATACCAAGACACCTGCATGCTGAGAAACATACGACCCCCAAATCTTGGAAACTGAGCACTAAAGTTCATTTCTTGCTCATATGAAGTACAATAAAATCCTAAGTACCTTATCTGAATAAATGAACCCCAACTTTGCCCAAGAAAGGTCCAGAGAAATGCAAAAACTGAGTTGCCAGCCATGAGGAGAAGGAAGTCCAGAAACGTCTCATTGCACCCCTCCCTTTGGGAGTTACTCTTTGTGACAATAACTTACTGGGTCCTTAGCAGGACCCTCAAGACAGAGGTTAACCCACACCATCAGGCCATTAATTTATCCGCAGTTCATCTGAGTGCTGTATGTTTCCAGCGCCTTATCTCTCATTAACAGACATCCTTATATTAACTTAAAACATTCCAAGCCTTTAGACAAAGCTTCGTTTTTTCAACTGATTACAAATCAATGAATCTTTGAACCAACCCATAAAAGATAAGCCTCATATTTCAAGATGCCCCACCTTTCTGGGCCAAACCAACGTACTCCTTCCATATAGTTTACGTTATTTCACATGTAATTTCTATCTCCGTGATGCATAAAGTCAACCCTGCGGCCTTGGGCACATTTTTCTCAGGACCTCTTGAGGCCGTGTGCTCTCGGCCATCAGACACACATAGTTGGCTCAGAATTCACCTCTTTTCCAGATTTGGGCTTTTTATCCATTGACACTCATGTTGCACAGACAGACTGTGAATTCTCTGGGTCTCTCTCGGTGCCACCCCAGGTGTCTGCAGTCAGGGTAAAGGCGCAATCTGCCTATCAGCCAGGCCTCTCTGTGGCAGCAGCCCCATGAAGAGGCTAAGCTGTTCCAGTCACACTGAATGCTTCACTTTGATAATTGGTATGACCATTCATATTTTCTTGCCCAAATTAAGCATCATGGCAAATTGTTTTATTAAATGAAAAAATGTATTTCTCCCAAGGGGCAGTGGTGCAGAAGGGTAGCAAGGTGTGATATCAGGAAACAACAATCTATCAACATAACACACCATCTTAGGAACCAATATTTATTTCTCTCAGTTCTGCACAGAAAACACACTCCAAAAAAGGATACCCTAAATGTCTTATTCAATCATGGCAAAAGATGGCAAATCCATCATTTTGTGATAATCCCCACTTTAAGTTTAGACGATGATACTGTTCTGGCTCCCACATCCATCACAAAATGGTAGGATGTCTACCAAGAAGCGTTATTGCTTGAAAAAAAGAATAATGAGAGACACACAGCAATCAATCACAGAAATCTGAAATTCAGCTAGATAATAGAGGGGAGACAAAGTCATATTATTTTGTTGCCCATTGCAAGATTTATAGCTGACATCCCTCTAACAAAAGACAGATTAATAAGAGAAAAAGTGTAATGAATTTATTTAAACCAACTTACATGTGACACAGGAGACTTCCAAAATGAAGAGAACCAAAGATTCAGGAAAAACTGTATTTTTATGCTTAGATTTGATGAAGAATAGACAGTGATATAGAAGTATGATGGGACAACAATGGCTATGATCTAATTATTATGAAGTGGGAGAACTGAATGGGATCTCTTTGTTTGGTCCTCTTGGCATCTCTGTGGTTTTGGTTCTTTCCTTGAGGTATAGAGGAGAACACCTGTCCCATACATAGATCCTACCTTCAGGGGAGTTGGAGAATTATTTTTAAGGCCTCAGGAGAAAAGGTGGGAGAAGGTCAGAGTTTGCTTCTCCTGTTTTCTCAGTTTAATATACTCAGATGTCATGATTGGAAATACTGTGTTCTGCACCCCATCAATAAACATTGCATATCCCCCTCCTTGATGGGTCTCTGGTTCTGCCCACTGGGAGGAGCTCCTAGATTCAATGGTCCCCGAATGTCTGAGCCCTGTCTTCTGTGAAGAGTTTTCTTTTAATTAGTCCTCTTGACAGCATGTAACAAGTGTTTATTCAAGTCTTTTTTTTCCCAGTGGAACATTGAGAGCCAAACATCTATTTTAGATATTGAATAGTCACAAACTCTTTTACTACAAACATTTTTTAAAAATAGTTCATCGGGGAGATTTTTTATTGTTCTTCTCATTGTATCTTCTATGTCATTATGGAGAACTTATTTTGTATCAGGCATTTTTATACATCTCTGTCAGTAATTTATATACAACAGATAAGCAACACAGTTGTTGAGTTATGGAGTCATATAATGCCATATACTTGGCACTTTACACTAACACAGTGTCTCTGTCTCTTTTAAGGACTGATAAAACGATTGTGTGCACATATAATTTGTGCAATTCCTTTATTAGGGGAAATTGTTGCCCCTAATTACTTTCTAATTTTTTCCATTATCCTTTCATATTTTTATTCTTTTATTTCAAATTAATATGAGGGTACAAATTTTTAGATTATATTGTTCTCAGTTCCAGGGTAGTTCCTATTCCAGTTATAAAAGATCACCTCACCCAGGGGCGTGTTATACACCCTCACAATGTTCAAAGTGGGTGAGATCCCACCTCATGCCCTCCCTCCTTCTGCCAATCATTCTGCCCCCATCCTCCATACTAGATTATATTGTTCAAATGAGCATGTAATTATTAAATATTGATTTCATATTAGCATTGAGTACATTGGATATTTATTTTTTCCATTCTTGAGATACTATACCAAGAAAAACATGTTTCAACTCCATCGAGGTAAGTGTAAAAATGTAAAGTCTCATCTATTTTAATGGCTGCATCATATTCCATGGTGTACATGTATCACAGTTTGTTCATCCTTTCATGGGTTGTTGGGCACTTAGGTTGCTTCCATGACTTGGGAATTATGAATTGAGCTGCAATAATCACTCTAGTGCAAATGTTTTTGTGGTAAAATGATTTTTGTTCTTCTGGGTAGATACCTAGCAATGGGATTGCAGGATCCAATAGGAGCTCTACTTTATTTCTTTGAGGATTATCCATACTTCTTTCAAAAAAGGCTGTATTAGTTGGCAATCCCACCAGTAATGTAGAAGTGTTCCCTTCGCTCCTCATTCACACCAGGATCTGCAGTTTCAGGACTTGTGATGTGGGCTAATCTTATTGAGTTTAGGTGATATCTGAGAGTGGTTTTAATTTGCATTTCTCTGATGATTAAATATAATGAGCATTTTTCATGTGTTTCTTGGCCATTCGTGTCATCTTTGGAGAAATTTCTGTTCAAGTCTCGTGTCCACTTATAGAGGGAGTTGTTTGTCCTTTTCTTATTCTTTAGTTTGAGTTCTCTATTAACTTTAGTTCTCAAGCCTTTGTCAAATTCATAACATGCAAAGATCTTCTCCCATCCCAGAGGCTGTCTGTTTCCTTTATTTGTGGTCCTTAGCTGTGAAAAAGCTTTTAAGCTTGATAAAATCTCAGTTATTTATTTTTGGTGTTGCTGCAATTGCTGGGGGTCTTCCTCAGAAGTCTTTTCCTAGGCCAATATCTTCAAGCGTTTTCCCCACACTATCTTCTAGAATTTTTATTGTTTTATGTCTTAAATTTAAGTCTTTTATCCAGAGAGTATAAATTTTTGTCAATCTTGATAAGTGTGGGTCCAGTCTCAGTTTTCTGCATGTGGGTAAGCAGTTCCCCCAGCACCATTTGTTAAATAAGGCTTATATTCCCCAGTGCTTGCTTTTGTTCAGCTTGTCAAAGATCAAATGATGGTATGTGGCCATGTTCATCTCTAGATTCTTTATCCTATTTCATATGTCTACATCTCTATTTTTGTGCCAGTACCATGCTTGTGGTACTGCTTAGATCACTATAGACTTGTAGTATAACCTGAAATCTGGCAACATGATGCCTCTAAATTTGTTTTTGTTTCTAAGACTGTATTTGCTATTTGGGACATTTTCTGTTTCTATATGAATCAAAGTACTATTTTTTCAAGTTTTTTAAAGTATGACATTGGTGCTTTGATGGGGATTGCATTAAATCCATAGATTGCTTTGGGTAGTATGGACATGTTAACAATATGGATTCTTCCTAGCCATGGGCATTGCATGTTCTTCCATTTGTTAACATCTTCTGCTATTTACTTTCTCAAAGTTTCATAATTCTCTTTATAGAGATCTTTCATGTCTTTTGTTAGATATATTCCCAGGTTGTTCATCTTCTTTGGTAATATCATAAAAGGAATAGAGTCTGATTTTATTCTCAGCTTGACTACTGTTGGCATATACAAAAGCTAAGAAAAAGTGCAATTCTAGGGCAACGCTTGTGGCTCAGTGAGTAGGGCACCAGCCCCATATACCATGGGTGGCGGGTTCAAACCTGGCCCCAGCCAAACTGCAACAAAACAATACCAGGGCATTCTGGCTGAGGCAAGAGAATCACTTAAGCCCAGGAGTTGAAGGTTGCTGTGAGCTGTGATGCCACAGCACTCTAGGGAGGGTGATAAAGTGAGACTCTGTCTCTAAAAAAAAAAAAAAGAAATGTACAGTGTTTCATGAATATGTGTGTCATCCTTACATAAGGGTCATGCTAATCTTCTCTGTATCATTCAAATTTTAGTATATGTGTTATTGCTGAAGCAAGTACTACAGACTAACATTGATTTTAAAGATACAAAAGTTTCAAAAATATCTTTGGATTTTTTTTTTTACTTATTTGGTGCTAGTCAGGTAAATATTCTAATAATAACCACGTAAGAAATTATTTTTGAGACACGCTTTTGTCCTTAGATTAATTGCGAATCTTTTCAGTGTATCTGACTTTTATTGAATCTCACCCTTTGCTCAACTAAAAATATCCACCAGAGGCAATGTAATAATAAATGAAATATATCAAGTCAACTATTCACAAGTTTTAACAAAGGGTGGCCTTTTTCAGTCTTGCTTCTCATTTGTGCTTTCCCAAGCATGTGTCTTAATGATTATACCCCTGATTTGGTTTTTGCCCTATGGAGTCATCTTAATGAGAATTTGAGTCTCCACAGATTGCTCAATTTTATGTTTCTACTTAGAAGAAAGAACCCCATTATATTTCTCAGCTCTGCAAAGTCTAAGATCTTCAAAATTATAATTTACTTTTCATCCTTTCTTTAAAAAAGGCAAGTTTCTGTTCCCCCTTAGGTTCAACTCTCACTTGTCACATCGTAGCCAATGAAGTTTATTATCTAAATCTCATAATGACACCAAATTTCCAAAACTCACTGGTCTTACCCACAGTCTTACTGGATAGATTATCTGCCTTCCCAATTACCACAGTCAATAGTTTACTATTTTTCTTTTTTTACCACTATATAATATGGGTCATCATTTTTCCAGCCACTAATAATAGTTTTATTTGTTTGTTTGTTCCTTCCACTCATCCCAATCTCAAATTTACAATATTAATTTTTTGTTTTAGGCGTACAACACTCCCAGGTGCCAATTTTGGTCCTTAGTCTACCTCTGATAGTCTATGTTGCACAACAAATAAAACCAGCACCTTGTGGCTGACGGCAGCAGCAGCTCACTTCTCAACCCCTATTCTTGCACAGCTGGGTTTCGCATTTGTCCCTTTAATTCTATAGGCCAGCACGAAGGGGCACCCCCAGTCTAGGACGTGACCTTTCTAATGGCAGAGGAGAAGAATGAGAGATGATTAGCCAAGTTGTGCTGCTGTGTCTGCAGTTCTTGCTCAGATGTAGGATATGGCAGATGCTCACATTGGGTTGGACAAAGTCAGTTGACCAATGGGATGAAAAATCATCTTTCAGTAGAAGGTTAATGGCAAGGGGGAGAGTGAAAATGAATGCTGGTCAACGTCAACAATCATATACCTTGCCCCAGAAAGAATCTAGAATCTCAGAGTCAAGCTCTTAGAAACTATAATATAATAATTAGGTCAATTAAGGAAGGAGAAAAAGAAAAAAAGGGCCAACCAGTGGAACAGCAGGAGGACCAGAGAAGTGGGAAATCCCATAAACAAAAATCAAAACAAAGTAGTTGAATAGGAAATGAATGAATAGGTAACTCCGTCAAGACCCATGAAAACGTTAAGCAAATTGAGGTTAAAAAATATGCAACGACTCAGACAAAATGAAGACCATCAGTAAAGCAGGTGTGAAAAGCTCCAGCAGAGCAAAGCACCCCCTGCCAGGTTAGGGAGCCACATGAAAGAAGGAATGGGTTTTGCCACTCATGAGAACTGGAAAATTACACTCTTCTCTTCCCTAGAAAATCTAGAATCCAGTGACAAATAGGCCTGGGAGTACAAGATATTGAAATCAAAATAACAAATCTACAAATAGGCGAGCTGAATTGCAGTTAGGCCTATAGCCAATATGTGATTCTTTACACTTTCTATTATAGAGCCTGGGATACATCCACGGGGTAAACTGGTCTGCAGAAGAGATTTCATTTATTCAGCAATGTGCAAGAAAAGAAATAGTGGCCTCAGCTACATCAATCCCTCAGTACAGGGAGCAATTGGCTCTTAGGGGTTGTTAAAGAGAGAGGTCCTCAGCCTCAGCCCCATAATATTTTCTACACAGATAGAATTAATAGCAGATATACGTTCATGCTTTGTACAGTTGTAGTAGACTATTAATTGTCTCCCAAATTCATTTTTCCCTTCCTAACTGTAGAATTGTATCTCTTCACCACTGAATTTTAGCTGGACAAATGGATAGCCAGCTAGAGGCCCAGCCTTTCTTGCCTCTAATACCATCCAGATGCAGTGAGATACAAAGTGATAACAACAGATTCCAGGATCACGCCTTTAAAAGGGTATCACCATCTACTTTACCTTCCTCTCTGTTTTGATTCTGCAACATGGCAACAAACTGTACATCAGGTGTGGCGCCCACACACTGGGATAGTGCTGGACATCGTGGCTGCATGCCAGGACAGCACAGTCACCCACCAGCCTGGACCCCAGCATCTCCTTTCAGATGAATCGCCAAACCACCATGGAACTTCCGCGTTCCTCTGGACTGTGATGTCAAAAATAAATCTAATTCTCTCTTGTTTGATTGAATGTATTTTGGGGTCTAATAATTATAGTAATTCATGCTGTACCACAATTAATATATAATTTGGGACTTAGCAAGACAATGATGCCATAATAAAAATCTCAAATGATGTGCTGGCTTCCTCAGTGGGCTGTGAGTTTCAAGGACAGACAAGTTTTAGTTTTAAAATTCTGGTAATCCTTATCTCATGAAAAAAAAAAAAAAACATGACAAGTCGGCTGCCATCACGTGCAAAAGCAAAGCAGGGCTCCCCAAACCTGCAGGAGGTTCTGAAAGGGAAGTGTGCTCCCTGTGACTCATCCTTGTCCCTTTAAGCAACATTCTAACAGATGCAAATGAAGGCGGGCAAGACCCAGCTGGGTTGGTTGCACACAGGGATGAAGTGGAACATACTTCTGTTTGTTGTTGTTGTTGTCTCATTCTATTTATACTCCTATAGCAAAACACCTCAAACCTGGTGGTTTATAAACAACAGAGCTCCATTTCTCACTGTTCTAGAAGCTGAGACGTCTGGGATTAAGGCATCAGCAGATTTGGGGTCTGGGGCCCACCCACTTTCTGGCTTCCAAGCTTCCTTCCCTGTGTGTCCTCAGTTGGTGAGAGGGGTGAGCTACCTCTCTGGGGTCCCTTTCTGAGGGCACTAATCCTGCTCATGGTGACACCATCATGACCTAATCACCCTGAAAGACCCCACCTCCTAGTAGCCTCAGGGATTAGAATTTCAACACATAATTTCTTTTTTATTATTATTAAATGATATCTGTGTACATTAATGCAAACATGGGGTACAGTGTAGTGTTTTCATATACAATTTGAAATATTTTCATCAAACTGGTTAACATAGACTTTGTGTCATTTCCTTAGTTATTGTGTTAAAACATTTATACTCTAATTCTAGAAAAGTCAACACACAAATTTTTAGTGCACACAAACCACAGCCCTATTCAGACCACTGCACTTGTCCAATGGCCAGGAGTTTAAATCCACTGAGGTCCCTATTAGTATTGGAAACACTTATTTTATTTTCTGAATAACTCTACCCAAAAGTGGTAAAATTGTATTCCAACATCTTTTTCCAATGTATATCACAAGATTTATCAGCTAGATGTCAGAGGCAGCCTAGTAGCAAAGACCCTATAATGATTTCTTTCCTACCTCACACTGTTTTTTCTATTATATAGCCGCACCTAGCTTCAGTTAACTTAAGGAAGAAAGAATAGACCTAAGAAAGGACATGGAGAATATTTTAGAAGACCAATCAAAAGCCATGGGGGATAGTGGACAAATCAGACACAAACAAGAGTCTAAACAAGGGTGGACACAGTGGGCTGGGTGGCCGAGGTAGGAGGATCCTTTGAGCTCAGGAATTAGAGATCAGCCTGAGCAAGGAGGAGACATGGTCTCTACTGAAAATAGAAAAATTAGCCAGATGTTGTGGTGGGCACCTGTAATCACAACTACTTGGAAGCTGAGGCAGGAGGATTGCTTGAGCCCAGGAGTCTGAGGTTGCTGTGAGCTAGGCTGACACCTCAGCACTCTAGCCTGTGGTCAGAGTCTCTGTCTCAAAGAAGGAAAAAACAATAGTGTAAACAAGGAATTCCGTTTACTGCCAGTTCAGGAAGTCTGTAAAACTTGCTCTCAGCAGTTCATCATTTCTGTTCACTGGTGGCTGCCGTGTGCTGCCTGTTCTTCCCTATTCCAAATTGCTGACGGGGAGCTTTATTGCTAATTCTCTATTTCCCTTCTTATGATGCAATATGTACACCTGTGTGTGCATGTGTGTGTCAAAACTGGGGAGTGAGAGAAGTAACCTATCTATTAATTTATGCGTCCCCAGACCTTGAGGTGTACCATCCATACTCCCTGGAGAGCATTGCACGTTACCAAGAGATTCTGGGCTTTGTGAGGAATGCAGTAACTACGTTTAAGTTTGTGTGTGTGTTTTGTACACAAAAATAGAGAAAAATGTTACGTATTGATATTTAAGGAGCCAGAAGGAAAAACATAACCTGTTAATTATTCTTTTGCATCTATTGTTAACAACCCCACTTCCTTCCTAGATTTTGAGCCATGACAGCCCAAATGTCAAGTACATTTCTGAGCTTCCTTGTGGCTTAGTGGTCATAATCTCAACTGGATTGTGAGTAGACTGAATCTGTGATACCAGCCAATATCTTGCAAGAGATAGTTCATTGAACTTGTATATTTTCCTTCCTCATGTGCATGTACAAGGCTAATGTAGCTATTTCCTTTTCCTCCAAGTCAAGCAGCTCTATTAAAATTTCTAGTAAAAGGTTAGGTTCTGATTAATTGATTTCTCCTGAGGCCATGTTTTGTTAAGAAAAACAGAATTCTGTGATGTATTTCACAATGGCTATTTTTCCCCTTTCCCTGCTGGAAACTAGAGTAAGTGTTCTCTGGTATTTGTGAGTGTTGCAGGAAGACAAGGCCCAAAGGGAGAACAAACAGACAAACACCATGTTTAAAAGAGGAAGGACTTTATTCCAGCAGGTGGAACAGCAGCAGACCCAGAGTCCCAAAATGGCCAGGCTCCTGCTGATCTCCATCTTCTTCTTTTTATCTCCCATCCAAAAGTTCTGGCACATGTGTACCTTTCTCATTGGTTGGTTTGAATCAAGCTGGAAAAGTGGGGCTATGGCTTTCACAGAACTGCAGGCTTTTATAGAAGTAGAAGCAAGCCTCCAGGTTTCAGGAAATTAAGATAAATTCCTAAGAGCTGAGTCAGGGAGGACCCTGAAGCTGTGTCCTTGAGTCTCCTTGGGAAGTCCCTGTTGTCTTAGACCTCACTTTTCCCAGGTATTCTGGCTCATGAGAGACTTCCAACTTACAAAACGTAAAACTCAGAATAATATGTGTACCGCCCCTCCCCAAGACCGGGTCTACCTGGGGTTTCTGCAGCTCCAGCAATTTGTCAATTACAATTTGTTTTTCCTACCTTGGCACTGGTTCCTGTGGACGTTTCTGCTTGTGGATTTTTGTTCCAGTAACTTGTAAATCTCTGTAATCCCCTGTCTGCCTCTCTAATTTGGGGGACAGAGTTTGGGGCTATGACCTCATTTCTTCTACAGATCTAAGACTGGTTGATTTTTTAGTTATTTATCTGTCATCAGCTTGGAGTGATGAATTCCTTACACCTTACATGATGGAAACAGAAAGATGTTTTCTTTTTATAATTTAATGCTATAAAGGATAGTGAATAAACATGAAAATTATTGATAGGCATTGCAGGTATTGTATTTTTCCTATATCCTTGAAACTTTTGAGGGAATCAAGCACACTAAATCTATAATTGAATAAACTGGGTGCAAATTTAATTACAAGGAACTTTCTTTCTCAACAAAAGTGAGTCTGCTGCTAGAAGTGAAAATAGAAGGAAGACATATAGTACTCAGATGTATGGAAAATAAAGGAGACATGTATTTACAGAGACAAGAAAGAACAGGGTCAGTTGTACATGTGTGAGAGTTTGGCTTTGAGGAAGTAAGACACATTCACCATTTTAATAAAAATGAAGAGAATATGATTCCAGCTGCAGACAGGTCTATAAATTCAGTGATGGGAAGACCATTGAGCACCATTTTACATCAACCATTTTCCTTGTGAAGTGTGAGGTGGCAATTATTTAAAGAACAAGATAGTAAGAGACATGACTAAGCTTTGAAAAGAGAAAAATTAGAGTGTTAGCCGGTAAATAAGAACATTGGCTGGCTAGAAACAGTTGGGTTTCCACTAAGTATTTAACCAGTTGAGTTTATGTTGTAGGGATCATGGCAAATTTCACCCTCCCTCCACCCCCGAAAATTTGCTAAAGGGTCAATTCATAGTTAATGAATTAATATGAGGATCTTAGTTAATATTAATAAGAGAAATGTTTATTTCCAAATACCATGTGTGTGGGGAATCCACAAGTGATGACCTCAAGTCTCAGTGATGGTCAGAGACCTTTATAGATGGGTTATATAAGGTGGGGTTGGGGTGGAGTACAAGGACTGCATGTAGTTTCTAGGGAGGATGAATACTGAGAGAAACAGATTGACTTGTAAATTAACCTGAGAGACAGGCATTGCGTTTTAAATGATTTGGGCCAGGTCTTCTAAGCATTCAGGAGAGGAAAGGAAGTCAATTGTGTCCTTTGATCCCCTGATCAGGTCAGTTCAATTTTATGCAGAGAGAGGGAAAGCTCCTTCCAGTGCCTTCCAATGCTTTCTGATTGTGAATGGCCTTTAATTCAAAGTAGACTTTATGTCAAGTAGTCATATTTGGGGGTAAAATTTCCTTAGCTCCTACAATGTTCTATGAATTTAAAATGAAGTGATGCAGCCTTGCCCACTATTGTTCTCCCGTGGCATTCAACAGCAGGAATGTACCATAAGTAAAGAAGATGCATCACCAAGCCAGTGTTTGCTTCCTCCAGGGCACAGGCAGAGAAGCCCGGGGCCTGGGGAATGGGGAGCACTTGCCAAAAATGAATTCAAAGGAAGACTGTGGGGAGAAAAAGAGAGGGAAGCAAATGTTAGAATTAGTGGATTGGAGACCTCCTTGAGGTTGAGGAACTTGTGTTGCTGTCTATGGTACTGAGCTCTGTGGGCATGTCCCCTGCCTCCTTCACTATCCTCACCTTCTGGTGATGAAGCCCATTCATGTTTCTCAGAAGGAGAAGGAAAAAGAAAATATATAAGAATAAGAACAATTTCACAAACTCTTTGACTTTCATAAACACTGTGTCTACCAACTGAACCGGCTTTGTATATAACCTATGATTTCCCTCCTGTTACCAGGGATAAACTGTTAAAAATCCTATCCAAGGCCAGACTTTTCTATTCTGCACTGGACTGCATTCCCATTTTTCCTTCCTTTCCTTTCTCTCTCTCTCTCTCACACACACAATGTTAATTCTTTCTTCTCAACTAGAACATACCATCAGCTAAAAACGTGCTGTTATTTTTCATATAAACATTTTTTTTTAATTTGACCTCACATTTCATTCCATCCAACACACTTTCTGTCTTCCTTTTGCAATAAAACTCTTTGAAAGTAGTATCTACACCTATCCTCTTCAATTTCTCTCTCTTCCTTTCCTATATTGAACCCAATACAATTATATTTTTATCCAGGCTATTCCACATTCACTTTTATCCCCAATGTCACCAGTGACCTCCAAATTGCCAGAACCAATAGAAAATTCTCTTTTTTCTTTTGCACTTTTTTGGATGGGGCTGGGTTTGACCCCACCACCTCCAGCATATGGGACCTGCGCCCTACTCCTTTGAGTCACAGGCACTGCCCCAATAGAAAACTCTTAATCCTCTTCATCATCTATCAACACTTATTCACACCTGAAATTATTATTATTATTTTTTTTTTTTTTTTTACTTTTCTAATGCATGCCAGTTTTGACTGTTCTTATTCCCTCACAGTCTACATTTTCCTGGGTTTCTTTCTAGCTTTCCTTGAACTTCTGAGCTTGGAAACATAGGCCCACCATGAAGTGCCATCTGCAGACTCCATTTCTCCTTCATCTAACTGGCCAAGCCCTTACTTCTACTCAAGAGAAGACAAGTTGCTGTTCGAATGCCCTATTTCTATTCAAGGATAAGTCCTCCATCTGCCTTCTTATCTCTTCAACTACATTCTTCTATCAATTAGGTCTTGTACACTTTGTGTTGCGTCTCTCTCATTGCATTTGTTCTCGTTTTCAACTTTTAAACATCAACAAGTCCACTGTGAAAAAACAAAAATAACACAAAATTTCTTTGACTCTAGTTGCCGTATAGCCTTTCCTTTTCTTTTTATTCTCATTATCAAGAAAATATTCATTCTCTTCAATGAATATTGGGTCTTCCTTTTTTTTTTTTTTTGTTCATAGCACATGCACTTTTCTACCAATTGTTCATGGTCTTTCTTAACACACTCTACTAAAACTGCTTTAGGAAAAGGTTATCAATAATACCATTACAACTGGATGCACAATAAAAAATTTCTTTTCTTGTTTTTTTTTTTTTTTTTCTCTTTTTTGGCAAGTAATACCTAACACTAATGCCTGTAGCTCCTGGTAATAGAGCGTCATATCATCTGATTTCACATTGCTTCCAAGGCAAACCCACAACCTCCAGAGGGCGTTTCCAGATTATGCAAGGATTCTGTCTAGACAAAGGGTCATCAGGGTCTTTGGCAAGTCATCAATGGCTCTAAAGTTGAAGATCCTAGTCAATGTTAGATATTTTATCATTAAATTTTGTAACAAATACATCCTATTGGCCACAGACCAAAGTGATTTGTTATTAGAAAATTCGTGCCAATACACATAGGTGCTTCTGAGATGTCCAGGGGCACTGAGAGGTGTCTTCCAGGGTGAGAAGTTGGTCGTCATGGAAACACTTCAGGAACTGGGAGAGCTGTTTCCTTTTTTTGAATAAAGCTTAAGAACTGCTTTCTTACTCACTGAAGGATAATAAAATGGGCCAGGCAATTTTTTCTAGGTCTATGTTTTGAGGGGGGTACCCATATTCCTTATAGCTCAGGAAATTTTCATAAAATAGGCCTCCAGCAGAAATCAAAATAAATTTTTAAAAAAGAAAATAAAGGACAGATAAACTGACTCTGTAGAATTTAAACTCATCAGTGAATTTAAAAACAAAACATTAACAATAGTAAGTTTGCATACTGCTCCACCAACTTCTCCAACAGACAGGCAGTTTAGGAAAGAAAAGCAGTAAAAATTCTTTTAACAACCACCTAGTGGGAGGCCACACTTTCCCTTCTGGCTCCAGCCTGCCTGTCCCATCTTCTCACCAGCTGTTTGTCATTGGAAATCAGTTGCTTAAGCCAAACTCAGCTCTTCACCACAAATCCCCAGCTCTGTGCTGTTGCTGGAAGGCTGCCCACCTCATGTAGTGAGTTCTCTATCTCCTCACAGTTTAGGAATTTTTTCTCCATACTTTAAGGATCCAATCAAATCTTACAATTTTCTAGAAAATTCCCCAACTACAGCTTTTGCTGACATCTCTAAACCCTTAAAACTCTGATAGCCTCCGTGTACCTTAGCAAAGATAGACATGTCTTTTAATTTTTTAACCTATGCCACTAGCCTCCTCCACTAAAATTAGCTGCCTGAAGGGGTTAAAACTGGGTCAAAATCACCCTGGTCTTCACCTGAGCCCACAGCACAGAGTAGGTTCATAGCTCATGCTAATTAAAGGCAGAAGCATGAAAAGCATGAATTATGAATTAGTAATAAATAGTATAGAATACAATTATATTCTTTGTGGTAGAAATTTCCATTTTTACCAGTAATTCTCAAGACTCAACATATTGCGGATATTTATGATTTGCTTCTGACTCCTGGTCCACTTGAGACCCATATGTGCTGCATTTGTTGGTTTGTTTGTTTGAGACAGAGTCTTACTATGTCACCCTGCATAGGGAAATGTGACATCACAGCTCACAGCAACTTCCCACTCTTGGACTTAAGTAATTCTCTTGCCTCAACCTCCCATGTAGCTGGGACTACAAGCACTGGCCACAACACCCAGCTATTTTTGGATTGCAATTATCTTTGTTGTTTTAGCTGGTTGGGGCTGGGTTTGAACCCGCCAGCCTTGGTGTATGTTGCTGGCACCCTACCTTCTGAGCTACAGGCACCACCTATGTGCTGCATCTTACCCTCGAGGTGACCATTTTCATCTGCTTCTCTATACTAATCTGAAAGTGGCTGACCAAAAACCAAGTTGCAAAGGTGGGCCAGTTGGACTGGTATAGGTCCTGTTAAAAGGAAAAGCTTTTGACAAATTAAATTTGACAAAGTTTAATTAAACAAGGCAAAATTCAGAAATCAAGCCACTCCTGAACCAGAATAACTTCAGGGAGACGGCCTATCTCAGGGTCAATGATTTATGGACAGAAAAAGGAAAGTGACATACAGAAAATGGAAATGATGCCCAGAAACAGCGAGATTGGTTACAGTATGTTTGAACTGGCTGCCTGTGATTGTCTGATACTCAGTGATGGGCACAGACTACATTACAGCCTGTTACACACCCTGTTAGGTGATAGCTCACTATTTACAGAAAAATCTTTTAGGCAGAACTTAAACTACATAAGAAAGTAGTGTTAGGCTAAGCTTAATTTAGCATTCCTAAAGAATTCTAAACTCTTAAATTACATGTGGAGAGTATTTAACAACATATATTTTGTTTCAATCCTACATCTTTGTGGTGATTCTTATGACAATATAGAGTAGCACTGCTGTGATAAATACAGAGGTGTTCACAGTGAGAATTCCACTTTTTTGGCAAAGGTTTTCTGACTTCTGTGGTTTTATTACAAGGTAACTGTGAACCAGCAGGACCTTGATTACTTAACACTCCAGTTCCTTCCTACTGTTACCTAAATGTAACTACCTAATGTTCTGGAATTTCCAGGGAGTTTCAACTCCCTGAAGATTTTCTTGACCACTCTAAGCAGGCCTCTTCCTTTCTTTATCATGTTCAGCCACTGTTTGGCACTACCTGGGTAGTGTTTGTTAAAAAGACAACTTTAAACAAAGTTAATAGAGTTTATTTAATCAAAGAACAATACATGAATTGGGCAGCACTCAGGACCAGAAGAGGCCAGAGGGCTCTGCTGTAATAGGATGGGCAGTGAGTTTTTATAGACTGAACATGGAAGGAAAATAAAGAAAATATATTTGATTCATAAGAGTAGAAAGTATTTATTTAGAGACTACTTGGCAATTTCTGATTGGTGAAGTCTCTGGTTTCATGGTATTATTTATGGGGTACTTCTATTTGCTTACATGGAAACTTAAAACACTGGAACTGCTTACTGGACTCCCAGTGAAATATTTTTTTAGCACACTTAACAAAATTCAAATATTTTCTATACCAAATGTTATTTGAATAGTAATTCTGATGGAATCTGGCTGAATAGTTCTTATGGTTCAAAGAAGAAAGGGATATTCCAAATGCTTATGGCTGGCTAGGAAAAATTTCAATGCTCTTAGAATTGAAGCTTTCACAGAACAGGTAGCGAACATGACAATATGCCAGGATTTTTCAAGCTTTTTAATCTCACGGCACACTGGAACCTATAAACTTCTGACTTCTGCAGCACACTTGTGTTTATCGAAGAAAATAGTAAAAAGAAAAAACAATATATCTGCTATGCTTTGAAGTTCTTTTGAAAATAATTTAATTTAATTAACAATCTTTAAAAATTTTCACAGCACACCTAAGATCCTCTCATGGCACACTAGTGTGTCATGGCATACCAGTTAAAAAATCTCACTGCTATATGCAAGCAGTATAGGGTTGTTTCTGTTTTTATGAAAATTGTACTTAGGGCTATATGTAGTAAAACTCCTTGAGTGGAGAAGATTCAAATTGAAGAAAAGCTAGCTTTGTACATTTGTGTATTAGCTGGACTTTGTTATTGCTGATATGAGTTTTTCAGAAACAGCACAACTGTAGCCAACTTTCACAGCTAATATAGATGACTCCAAAAAATATCTGCAATATTTCAAGTGCCCAACAACTAATAGCATCTATTTTCCTTGAAATGTCAAGATAGAAAATCCAAAATGTTATTCCATTATTTAAAAGGCTTTTGCATTAACCAGAGATAAAGGGAGGAAAACCATTGCTATTGACCTATAGATTAAAAAGAAAGAGCATAGTGTTGAGTACCCAATATTGATGAGAAGGTAATATTGTATTGGAAAAGAGGAAACATCAAGTTTGCTGAGCAGATAAAAAGTAAATTAGGTTAGCAAATTTAGAAAAGAATGTTAGCATCATTGTAACTTTTGTGTAGAAATAAGGAAAATTGGACAAAAAAGGAAAAAACTGTATCATAGTTTGCTTTCTTTAAAATGCAGAAGAGAGGGAAGCCAAGAGCACATCTCCATGATAAGGAAGAACTAAGGTTTCCATAAAGCTAGACAGCACAGTCACAGCTCCTTTCTGAACTGGTGACAAAGCTCTCCCTCTTTGCCTTCTTATGAGAATGATGCTAAATTAGAAATATTACATTTAAATTAAGTAAGTTTGACTCATGTGAAAAATGTGCCTGGTGAGTTCCACCTTGAAAGAAAGTCCGTTTAGGAGAAAAAGTCTTTGAGACTTTTCTTCACTACGCAAGACATAGAAAACAGACACATGGTAATATAGAAAATAATTTTTACATTCTATTTTATAATATAGAAAATAAATTTTTACATTTAATTTTACGGTTCAAATGTGTCCTCTACAAAATTTATGGGTTAAAAACTCAATTCCTAGTGAAACAATACTGGCCGATGGGGCCTTTTGGAGATGTTTAGGTCATGAATAAATTAATAAATTTGTGAATAAATTAATACCACTATATAAGGGCATGCAGGCATGGGTTCACTCTCTTGGGAAACAATGTTGGCCGATGGGGCCTTTTGGAGATGTTTAGGTCATGAATAAATTAATACCACTATATAAGGGCACCCAGGCATGGGTTTGCTCTTGGGTTCCTCTGCCCTGTCAGAGCCCAGAAGCCCTTGATCCCTTTTTAGCCTCTGCCTTCTGCCTCTGAGGACATGACAAGAAGGCCTTCATTAGATTCTAGCACCTTGACATTGGACTTTCCATCCTCCAGAACTGTGTGAAATAAATTTCAGGTCTTTATAAATTATCTGGGCTAAAGTGGTGTTTGACAGCACAAGAAATGAGCAAGGCCAGGCAGTGGCCCAGGCCCCCCAGCTGCCCAGCATCTTGTAGGCTGAAGGGATCAGTATCTACTGAGGGGCCTACGGTACCTTCCTTGCAAACCACTACACTCTGGCTCATCTTCTGACAATGATTAATTTCAGTAATGAAAGAGCCTGTGTTTTGAATAAAGGGGTTAGTTCAAAACACAGGTTCTCAGGTCTTGTGTCCTTGAGTGTCTGGATCACACCTGTGGAGTTTCCCATTGGTTTAGTTGCTGTTTGGGTAAATTAAATAGTTGCACATCTATGTTTCCTGACTGATTCAAATGTGGTGTTACCTTTGGAAGGAGATTTGGATTGAAGAACAGAAGTCATCTTTCTGTGTATTTTGGCTGGTTTTTGTAGACCATTATAGCAACTTGTTTCTTGGATTGGTTTCCCTACACTATGCCATCAGCCAAAAGGGTTTAATTGGCCTAGAGCCCCAGAGGAAAAGTATAGCAAAAAGTCAAAATATAATAGCTAATTTAAGTATCATTTTCCTAGCTTTCCAAAATTTTTTTCAATATCCTCCTGAAAATCTATTAAATATCTGCAGTCACATTTTAAGCAAAAAGTTAATGATTACACACTTTACAAATTACCTTTGCAAATTAATAAAGCTAGGTAAATGCAACTTAAGAATAAAAGATATTAATACAGATCATAAAATGATAATCTGTTGTAAGAGTTGGCAATATACAGGAACTACAAATTGCTCTTTATTTTTGGCAGTAAGTGTTTTGAGACATTCTCAAATATCTCAAAACACTTAGCCTCAGGCTAAGCTCCCTGGCTAACAATATCTCAGAATGCTTATCACAAGGTAATTTCTTCTTTCCTTCTAAGACTACATAAAGATTAGTCAGTTAATAAGCAATAAAATCACCTCACAAGACATCTTTCATTGTAATCAAATAAATATGGCAGATAAGATTAAATTAGTGACAAGCCACCACCATAGTTATTGTTTATTATACCTATAATACACTGGTCTCCCCCACACAGTGGTGTAACAGCTCATCCTTTTGATCATAAAAGCATAATCTGTAAGTCAGACCCAGGATCTAGGGTATTTGTAGGTTCATTGTATAAAAATGTATAATTTGAATATAGGAGTCATTGAAATGCATAAAGTAGGTAATAGCTGGGTCATTTTCATCCTTGCATTGCTGTCCATGTTTTTTCCTGTACTGTATTTGTTTTTCTCTCTTTTCTCTAATTTTATGTTTACCTTTAACCTCTTCAAATCCATCTTTTCACTCTTTTTTTAAGGGAATTATTAGGCTCAGAACATGCTGAGCCAAAATATTGACATCTGAGTAAACAGAAGAAGCAGGAAAATCACTCATACCCTTTCTACTCTTCCCCTGAAGGAGGGCAGAAAATCTAGAAAGAATTTTCCACCCTTCTCTCCTAAAAAACAAGTCATACGACTTTCATTGAGAGGTGATCTTCTTATTCCCAGAGGAAGGAAACAGCCTTACCTCTGAAAGCACAAGGAGAAAGAAAAGAATCTGATCAAACAGAATATAATGTAAAACATGGGTGGCACCTATAGCTCAATGAGCAGGGCACTGGCCCCATATACTGGAGGTGGTGGGTTCAAAACCCAGCCCCAGCCAAAAACCGCAAAAAAAAAAAAAAAAAAAAAAAAAGTAAGAAGACATGACCGTGTTTATTTAAGAATATATTCCAGTGTCATATAGCAAATTTCAACAGTGCAAAAACTGCAATTACTTTTGCACCAACCTATAATAAACAGAGACCTAATGGGACTGGCTACACATCAGGCAGGGATTTATTTGAAAGAGAAGCATGATAACATTTTAGGAATATGGAGCTGTCCAAGTTCAGGGTGCAAGATCTTATAGTGAATAAATAACTTAGTAAATCTAAAAAGAAACATTAATGTCAGTGTGTTTGCAGTATAGAAGTATATAATATAGAAAAGAAAAAGGAAAGGTAGGTTTTTTATACTCTATTGAATACTGAAATGAACGCAACCCACTCCATCTTGTGCTCAGTTTCCTCTTGTTCTGTGTCCAGCTAATCCCTCCAGCTGCTGACCTCGCAAGCCGAAATCAGCTGCATGCCCACCCCCAGGTGCTTGGAGCAGCTGGCATGGAGGTGGTGGTTTGCACAGACGCCTCCATGACCACCTTCATCATGGTTTCACTGTCAGAGACAGATGCTCTCCTCTCTTCAGACATCACCACAATCTCTCCTTGTCTACTTTTCTGCCCACACAAGTAATCTAGGGTGATACATTTACTATTTCTCTCTTCCTCTGGCTTCTCCCATCCCCAGTTCCTCCCACATTTGTATCACTTTAATTTCCTTATTAAGCCTCTTGATTCCAAAATAACACATAGTAATTTTTTCTTCCTCATTGAACACTGACAGACACACCAGTACTTGAGGCAGACTTGTTTTATAATTGACTCCAAATATCCGTGTGATGCTGTATCTCCTTCTTACAAAGCACACCCCCACACTGGAGCTCAGCTCATTAGGACTCCCTTTGCCCGTTGAACAGAGCAGTTTTGATGCAAGTAGAAGATTGAGAAAGTCAGGAGTATATCTTTTTTTACTGATGGAGGTCTGCTCCTGCTTTGATACCTTCCTAGGCTATCCTTTTGGAGAACATGGCAGAAAATGAAGCTATTCAAGCTGAGAGACAATAGACCTATCAGCTGACCACAGCTATAAAAAACAACCCAGCTTAGTGGAGATCTTCAGAACAGCAAGTCAGCCAAAAGAACCATCACAAAGAATCAGTACTTATTCCTTTAAGATATAAATGTGGAGGTAAATTTGTATATAGAAGTAAATACTTGCTACGGTAAGAAGTAAAGAGAACAGAACTTTAGATACAGATGTTTAGAAATGAAGACTGTATTCAGAATCACTGGCATTGCCAAATCCTTCATCTTGTTTGTTGGTACATGAGGGGAAGAAAAAGATTGTACATAAGGAAGTCCAGGGTAAAGGTATATGGAGGGCCCTGTGAGAGTAAGCATGAAGAATAACTATGGAGGGAGGCATGAAATTGAAGGTTGATGTCCACAGGTGAACGCCCACACAGAACACCAGCAAGCAAGTGTATACACTGACCTCGCGAGCTGCAATCGGCTACCTTCTGACGTCAGTTGACATAATCTCACTTCTGCTATTGACCACCCCATTAGAGGCACCAAGGGTTTATGAAAGGACTGGCCATCATGACAATGATAGAGCCTCAGCATGGGCACTATGATGTGGACTCCTGCCCACCAAGGTCAATGTAGCCACTGCTATTACTCTGTCCCAACCTACCACGAGCAGAGACTGAAACACTAATAACCCACCATCCAGAGTGACCACAGTTGCATTTGCCTGTGACTCATGAGATTTTCAAGACAAGATAATCAGTGCGAAACCCAGTTTCATGCTTGGTAAACCATCTCTCAAGGATGTGAAACAGCCAATTGGTGGGAAGTTAATAACATTGCCTCCCTAGAGTTCTGGAAATGGCAATGATTGACCTTTATTGGAATGACAATCAATTTTAGATAAAAAGTTGCTGTTCCTACACACAGAAACTCAGTCAACTTGCAGAATGTTTAAGCCACTGGCACATCATCGTGAACAACATCAACTCAAACCAAAGGAGTCATTCTGTAGCAAAGGAGGTGTGATGATGTGTACGTGAACACAGGATTCACTGGTCCAGTCACACCTCCTCGAAGCTGCTAGCCTAAAGGACAGCAGTTTGAATGTACAGTTGAGGTGCTACCCTGGGGAGTTGACCCATGCAAAGATGGTACACCAACTCCAGGATGTGGTTTCTGCCCTAAATCAAAACCATTGACTGGAGCTATGTGCACAATAAATAGAATACATATATATTGCTCATCGTTGATGCCACGGACCCAGCATCGATGAATTCATGCTTCCCACTCTACAACCTTAAATTCTAAAGCTCTTTGGGAATTTTTCCAAGAGGTTGCCTGCCAATAGTCTCAATAAAATTTAAGCTACGGTTGCTGCTTAAGGACTTTGGGCTACTGATGTCAACCTGTTGGGATTTATCGATTCTGATCACAAAAAGGAGATGATGGAGCTGCAAAAAGTATGTTGACACCCACCTGATTCAATACGGCATGTCTCAGTATGCCTATCACCAGTTTTGAGAATAAATGATTAAGTGCAACAGACACTCAAAAATGTCTACAATGTATGCTCCTATGCTCAGAAATTTCCTTCCCTCACTTGATCACCTAATGAAATATTCATACTTGTGGGTTTGCCTGTTTCTCTTTAGAAAAAGCATCTTTTTTGTCACTCAGATTGGAGTACAGTCCAGTGACCATAGCTCACTACAGCCTTGGATGTTTGGGCTGAATTGATTTTCCTATGTCAGGCTCCAGAATAGCTGGGATTGTAGGCACAAACCACCATGCCTGGCTCAGATATCAATTTTCCTTAGGACTTCTTCAGGTAAGGACTTCTTTCTCTGCTACCCTGCAACTGAAAACTCTACTATGAAATTGACAGGTTAGCGATTCAGCACTGGTACTATAAACTGTTATCTATCCATTGTTTGTTATTTGTATTAACAATGGTCTTCTAAAAGTGTAGGCAATTTGAATTTAGAAAATATGCCTTATTCTCCTCGCATCCCCAGGATTTAGAACAGAGTCTGATAAATTGTCAAGGGGACGAGCAGATACTTGTTAAAAGGAAAAAATTTAAAAAGGATTGCTACCTCTTCTCTGAAACGTTTCCTTTAACCAACCCTATCCTTTATCAGGCATGCAGAGCTCTATTATCTTCCTTGCTTGTGAATACATTGTCTATTGGATTGTAAATAATTGGTATTCAAGAGGTTTGTGCCTTCCATCTCCTATGCCTAGGAGAGTGTATCACTCAAAATAAATGCACAATACATATTGAATGAAGTAATAAAAAATATTAAATTTCCTACTGTTACTGCCTTCAAGGAAAACTAAAAACATAGTAATATGAAAAGAGAAGGACTTGTTAGAAAACTTATTTCAATCTTGACTCTTTAAAAGTATTTGTCAAGATATTTATTTTAAAAGAATCTGAAAATCTTAGAAATACTAAATAAGGGACATGCGTTTTAAACCACTGAGAGCTATGTTTGAATTTCAATTTTGACAATAATCATGTAAATTTTGGAAGTCATTATACACTGTAAGCTTCAGTCTCCTCATTCTTAAAGCAAAGATAAAATCTACTTCATGGGACTTTTGTGAAATTTAAATAAGAAGATGAATTTTACAGTAGGCTCATATGTAGGAGGCCCTCAGTAACAATAGTTGCTATTATTTTTATTATTTTTTAATACTATCGTCATTGTTACTAATGCACATCTTTCTGGGGTTTCTACTCTACCACAGTTAACATTGTTTCTAAAAGTAAGATTTTGGAAAGAGATGATATAGCTGACCGGAGACATTAGCTGCCAGATCATCTCAAAAAGAAGGAAAAGTTGTAGATGA
Source organism: Galago senegalensis (assembly GCA_963575145.1). Classification (NCBI taxonomy): domain Eukaryota; kingdom Metazoa; phylum Chordata; class Mammalia; order Primates; family Galagidae; genus Galago; species Galago senegalensis. The sequence goes on along the minus strand of CAUYTI010019538.1, from coordinate 49,059 downwards.
AACGGAAATTCAAATAAACAAACAATCACCTATGGGGTGTAATTCTGAGGGGAAAGTGCCAGAACCTACAGTAGATTTCATGGAAAGAAATTCTGAAGCAAAATGAGAAGGAGCAAGATATGGGCAGAGGACAATTCCTGAGACGCACAGAGTCCAGTGAACAGGGTGAGTGGTCTGGTTTGTTTCTCCTCCCTCACGTCTCTGCTCCTCTGGAATCACTGACCTTTTCTATTGGTCATTGATTATTGTCTTTTTCTGCTGATCTTTGGTCACCAAGGTCACCACATACCGACGTGCTTTTCCCTTTCTATTGGTTAGAGTTGCTGAGTGGTGGACGTTCTTATGGGCCCTCCAGACTTCCTTCTTCACCAGGCCAGGCTATCTTCCCATCCCCCTGGAAGTTCCTTTCTTTGTATCCCTTCTCACTTCTCAACCATTTTCATGTCAAAAGAATCCTATGATATACCTATGAAGTAAGCACAGCCCTGAGGTTGGGAAACCTGGGTGAAAAGATCTACCTTCGCCTTGGTAGCTAGCTAACTTTGAACAAGTAGAAAATCATTTCTAATTGTAGTTTTTTTGAAGGCAAACTGTATCTAATAATCCTATCTTTTTCACATGTGAAGAGAGTAAACATTTCAGAAACATAAAGTATTATATTCATTCAAGTTACAGATTACTGTTTTTTTTTCAATTCTCTATTGATTAGAAAGATGTAAACAAGACTTTTTATAGCAAATCAGTTAACACTAAACTTGAACCATCTGAATACAGAATAACGTTATGAGGACTCTTGAGTAGTCTAAAAGTTTCTCACCAAACTAAATTTTTTCAAGCAGCATGAGTCAAAATTTTCGTATCAGGTAAATTTTGTACTTTGTATCATAATTTGAATGTAGATTTTTAAAATTCATGGTTATCAATGTAAGTTGATACCAGTATTTCTAGTTATATTAATTTTCAAATTGTTGCATCTCTTCCTAGGTAGCTATGCTGGGCAGATTCTAAAATAGCCCCAATAATCTTCACTTTCTAGATTTTCTAGAATTCATGCCTTTGTGCAATTCCCTCCTCTTCACTACAACTTACTCGTAACAAATAGAACGTGGCAAAAATAATCAGCTATCACATCTATGATTAGGTCACTGTGGGAAAATAAAACTCGTAGATTTCTCAATGTTCAGGTAAAAAGCCCTTAGCCTCCTAGGAACGTGTTCACATACCATAAGAATTTAATCTATAGCTATTTGTCCACTCAATTGCTCTCATTCAACATCTAATTCAAAAGAATAATAGAACTTCTCTTATCTCCTGAATGGTTACAGAGAGGAATCCTTTCTGGGTTAAGTCCACAAGGTCCCTGGAAATATTGCAAGGGCCACTGTAGGGAGGATTTGCATTTCAATGAAGAATGAGATTCAACGTCTTGGAGACTTCTAATGGTTGTAGACTAGACACAAGAGTTATTTGTCTCTTAAATAAGGTGACCAGACATCCCACTTATGGCAGGACAGTACCGATTTTTAACAAGTCCCCCATCCCCTGGCATTATAAAAAAGTCCTGATTTTTGGAAAGAATGCGTGACCAGCTAGGGAACTTGGGAGAACAGGAAGGGAATATATGGTTTGGGGCTGCCATGTGGCTATTTCGCCAGGATATGAGTTTTATATTATTTTTGTTAATTTTATAATGTTAAACTTTAATAATAACAAATAATTGTTGAGAATTGATTATCAAGAACTGCTTATCAAAGTTTGCACTGTTATCAGGCCGCACCCTGCCATACCCCACACCCTCACCCCCACCCCGTCAATAGTGTCCCACTTTACCAATGTTAAAATCTGGTCACCTTACTCTTAAAGAGATTGTATCCAAAGAACTGGAGGCTGAAGGGAAGACCCCCTTCCAGGAATGGAAAGCAGGGAGGAATGGAGGTTATCACCTTGCCCTTTGTAGCATAGGACAATTACTATTCCTCTCATGTCTATATGGGGGTGAGGCAGGCTCAATCATTTCTTCCCTTAGAACAATTGACGTGCCGTCATCTTGTCATCCTAGGGGTAACGTCCTAGGGTTATCTTCTGTGAAATATTTGAAATATTCAGTAAGAAATCTGTCACCTTGTCTGCATTCTGAATGAAATCCAGAACTATGACTCTGAAAACCCAGCAGTTACATAAGACGATGGTGACATCTTTATAGTTTTCTTAGCTGCCTGCTTTGCTGCAGAAAGTGCTATGTTGGAGAGGCCTGTGTAGAGAACAAGAGAGGGAAACCTTAGGTCAAAGCCAGGTAGGACTGAGCCCCAAGAGATTGCAAGAAGTTGAACTTTGTCAAAACTCCAGAGCTGAGAAGCAGACTTTAGCTGAGACCCAGCCTTGTCCAGCCCTGTGCAGTCTCGTGAGGGAACCTGAAGTGGAGGGTATAGACTCCAGCCCACCTACCGGGAGAGATGGTGACCACATGTTGTCTTAAACAGTTAAGTCTGTGATAGTTCATGACAAAGCAGAGGAGAACTAATACAGTTACCTCAAAATCTAAAGTACAGATACTGAATAATTGTATCAGGAAAGACTCTCACTCCATCACCCTGGGTAAAATGCCCTGGTATCATAACTCATAGCAACCTCAAACTCCTGGGCTCAAGTGATCATCCTGCCTCAGCCTCCACAGTAGCTGGGACTATAGGCACCTGCCACAATACCCAGCTAGTTTTTCTATTTTTAGTAGAGGGAGGTCTCCCTCTTGCTCCGGCTGGTCTCAAACTCCTGAGCTCAATCAATTCACCTGCATCAGCCTCCCAGAGTGCTGGGATTACAGGTGTGAGCCTCCGTGCCTGGCCACTCATACACATTATCATACAATGTGAATTGTGTACTGTAGATGGATGCTTTTTCAAAATAAAGGAATCTCTTTCGTAGGAAAATAATTTATTCCAAAAAATGTTTCTATGAAATGCAGGGTTTTGCTAACATCATTTCTAAATGCAAACGAATTTGAAAAAGTAATATTTCAAAGATAAGGTAATTTGTAAAAAAAAATTTGAAAATTACCAACTGAAACAGATTTTTCTTTTTAAAAACATCACTATTTTTTAACGTCATCCTTCCCCCTTAGAGAGGTCAGACTACCCCCCCAAATATTGTTTATTTTATGAATAACATAAATATAAAAGTCTTCAATTAAAATGATATATGCATTGATGACATAACTAAAGAATTACTAGAAGGATGTGAATTGAAAAGAGCTAATATCCCGCTAGTAAATTTAGCACATCTGTCCAAGCTTTGATCAAGCAAGAGAGTCCACATGCCGCTTGAAGGCATCGTGCGTGCCCTAGGCGTACAGGGTACACGCTAGTCCACATTTTAGAAGAAAAATAAAAACTGTCACTAGGAAGACCGCCACTAGCAAGAGGAAAATCAAAGAAAAATAAGCCTTTATAAAATATAAATTACACCGTTTTCAAGCTCCTTGTGTGAATTTCATTACTTAAATATGAAACGGCTGGAGAAAAAAATGCAACACCTTAAATTCTTGCCAAACAAATGTGCACATAAGTAAGAATGTAGCTGTAAATATAGTATTATTTTATATTACAGATTGCAGATTATAGATTATCTTTGAAGACATTATATTTTATCATGCCAACGTGCTATTGAGGAAAAGGACAAGCAGGCTATTGAGAAATACATTTTAACTTATCTTCTAGATAGACAGTCGTTTTCTAAGATGACGGTCTCATGCAATTGTGTGCTAGAAGTATTTAATATACAAAAAAATCAAAGTTGCAGGACCCGATCCAAACAAGTGCTTAGAGAAAGAAAGAAAAATTTCTGGCCTTGCTACTTATTTATAGGAGAAAATAAAATAATAACATGCTCTTTAAGAAGCACCAATTTTCAAAAAGAAACAATTTTCTGAGTATTTAGAAAAACCACATCTAATCTTTCCTTTCTTTGTATCATTTCCAGTCAGAAAGCAACTGAAAGTGGATTCTGCTTTAAAACTTCTCAAATTGCTTGAGATGTTCTTGTTCCTGGTATGAAGGCAGTTTTTGTCCATTGTACACACACAGCATCTTTCATGCACCCATATCACATTGATATATAGGAAAATTAGGAAAAATTCTTCCTATTAATGGGGGCTAAGTAGGAAAGTGAACTTAGATACTTTTTGTTATTAAACGTAACTGGGGTATATGTGGAGAATGGATTGAACAGGCACTAAAAACTAGCAGGCTGTGTAGTAGGAATTTACTGGTGAGGTTTAGGAGAAACCAAAATGGAATTAGTAAGGGATAAAATAGAAGGAAAGAAAGAAAAGGAGTCGGGATGTGTAATCCAGGCCATGAATCAGCTGCACTCCTGATGTGGGAGTGAGAAGGATAAATGGAGGCCCGACTCCTGGTCTCTGGCTGGAGCAGACAGGATGACAGCGACGTTTACTGAGACTGGAATCGTTGGCCAAGAAATGGATTTTGTTTCTTGGTTGGTGTGGCCAGTTGTGTTTTCTAGAAATGTACATACCAACGTTTCTGCTCCCACGTGCACTTCTGGGGCACTTCTGGAATTGTGCAGTGCCCCACCTGGAGGCAGCGTCTGTTTCCCCTCCTTTGAATCCAGCTGGATTAGCGGGACTGCACCGACCCATAGGGATTGTGAGCTGGGAGGGGCTGTGCGCTTCCGAGGTGGGGCAAGAGGGCGGCTCACCAGCAGGGGGCGCCCTCGGGGCTGTCTGTCCCTGCGAGGCGGCCAAGTCCACGTGGAAAGGAGTGTGCAGGGTTTACATTGACAGCCCGAGTTAGGGCTTCCCCTCCAAGTTAATTCCAACTAAATGATGTGAGAGCCATCCCTCCCAAGCAAACCGTCTGCCAAGATGCGTTTAAAACCCCCGAGTTCTGGCGTTGAGCTCTGTATCACTCAGCCACGGTTGACCAGCTGGCTGCTGCTGTTCTTAATCATCACCACTGCCTGTGTGCGTGCGCACGGGTGCATCCTTGCGTAGCTTTTGAAGAAAAGGGCTATTCACACAAATTCCGTTTTGAACACAGGCATGAGAGAGATGCATGCTGTTTTATGTCTAATATCCAGTAGCAGATATGAGTTCGGAGTTTCGAAGAATACTTTAGTCCAGAAAGATAAATAATAAATACATTAGTACGGAGTATAAATAAGATTATGTAGAAATAGAATGTAGATAAGTAATTAAAAAAAAAACTAGCTCAAAGTTATGAAAAGTAATTAGGCTAAATCACCAAAGTCAAGGTTGTGGTCTTCATATTATTAGGCCTCAGGGGTTAGGTATTGGCACTCAATGTATTTCTGCATTAAGTAAAATGTGATGATAACAACAGAAATCATGAACTTAGTTTACTCTGCGCTGAGTATAGTGCTAAAAACTACACGAATATCTGATCTGTTTTTGTCCTCAGACCATACCCAGGAAGGTTTTGATTTTTAATTTCCCTCATTTAAGGGATATAGAAATTAAGACTCTGGCAGTATAATAACTGATCATTGTCACATAACCAGTGATAAGTAAAAATCTTAGTTTTGCTCCATTCTGTGTGACTCCCGCTAAACTCCATCTTTTTCCTTATAAAAGTTTCCATATGTCTACAGACGAAATGGATTTACTAAGACCTACGCATGTGTTTGACTCTATAATTTTCCACACATTTCGTGTTATTACAAAATGTTAAAAACAAAGAGAAAGTCATTGTAGAATATTTTATAGCTTGTAGCTTAATCAAACTACACCACATTTTCATTTTCTCTCGATTTGGAACTTGAATTCCCTTAATTGTCTTCTTTAATTTGGAAACAATCCCTTTAGGGAAGTTTAGAATATATAGGCATTTTTCAACAATACATAAAGACAACACCATCACTTCTATCTTGACATTATACTACATTTTTATTCCTCGCTTAAAGAACAGAATGCAGTCTTACACGCTATAAACCTGAGGGTTTAACAATGATAGAAATAATTTTTAAAATGGAGGGAAATGTAATGCTCTGATATGTGACCAACTTTTTGTTTGTGGTGTGAAACAAAGATGAAAAATTTAATACTCAAACGTATGAGTTTCATAATTTCTATTGTGTCAGCTTATACTAACACAGAGATTTTATTTTATTTTATTTATTTTTTTGAGACTGAGTCTCAAGCTGTCCCCCTGGGTAGAGTGCTGTAGCAACCTCCAACTCCTGGGCTCAAGCCAGTCTCCTGCCTCCGCCTCCCAAGTAGCTGGGACCACAGGTGCCCACCACAATGCCCAGCTATTTTTTGGTTGCAGCCATTATTGTTGTTTGGCGGGCCCAGGTGGATTCGAACCCACCACCTTAGGTGTATGTGGCTGGCGCCTTAGCCACTTGAGCCACAGGCACCGAGCCTCACACAGAGATTTTAAAGACACAAATAAGAAAAACCACAAGAAATAAAACATCTGTACTTTTCTCCTCCTTTCAAAGCATCCAGCCACCAGTCATATTTGAAGAATGACAACTCAACAAACATGGTGAAAGTTGATCGACCTTCCCTGCCACTGCTGATCCCCCAGAGCCACTGAGAAATCACAAAACCGTGGAACTGCTGTTAAAACGCAGACTTTCTCTTTCTTTCTTTCTTTCTAACCCCCAGTCTCAGAGTCTGACCAGTGGTAAGTTCTAAGAATTTTTAGGCCCTACTCACGTGAAATATAATGCTTGCTGACATTTTGATAACAATTTCTCCTTTTCTGGTTCAACCTTTCTAAGATGCCAGCCCTCTTTACAACAAAAGATCAGACGTTAAGCTACAAAATCAGCCTCAGTGGAAAGGATTCAAACCTCCTGTCCGACTTTGGAATTTAAGCCTACGTGACTCCACAGTTTCTGTTACTCTTCAATAGCTTTGAAGGGTTAAAAATTTTACTTGTATATAAGTTGGTGTTTCTTTGCCTCCCCCCCAAATATTTAGATTTCCAATTTAGTTTCATTGAGTTCTGCATTTTACTCCTCGAATTTTGATTTGGTGGCAATAATGCCAATACTGGCAAATATACTTAATTGTATTTTTCAAAGAAACTCGTTTGTCGTTATTTTTATTGCAATACGTTACTTTCTTTTCATTGTATTGGTGGTTTATTGGTTTATTTAAACTTATCACATGTGTAATTTTCCTTAATGGGAGAAAGAAAAGATAAATAAAATGATTCATAGATGTAATTTTCTGGGAAGATGCCATTGTGTTTCTCCTTTTGTATTTTATTATGTTTTAGTCATTGGGAAACAAAGTAATGGGTGTTTAATGGCCTTAGAAAGAGAAAAAAAATACATACGGAAGAGATTTTACTGTAGTGCTAAACCATAGCAATATAACATCAAAATAAATATTGACAAACACATCTAAGAAATTCATTGATTTCTCTACATGATGTCAAATGATAATGTTAAGGGCTTTTTTTTTTTACTAGATTATCTGAATTCTGGTTCATAGGCATAATAGTCTAAATTTGCTTAGTTAGCTGTTAATAATCACATAAAAAAACTAACCAAAATTCAGTCATTCCATGTAGTTTTTCTTGAAAATTTTGCCATACATTTTATAAAGATCCATTTAATATCAAAGTTTTCACTGCTTATTTTACATATTCATGATAACATATTCTCAAATCCATTTAAACTGAAATGATTATTCCTTTGCTCACAATAGTCCTTTCAATAATTTTTCATACCATGCCTATTATTACCTTTTTATCTTTTTTGCATTTATATACATTAATAAATTAGCTGGTTGTTGTGGATAAAAATTGATACATACAGAGATCACCAAATACGGGGGGGGGAGGAGGAAGAGAATAACCTATGTGACCAATGAATTGATTCAATTGTCTACTTCACCGAGAGTGACATGGTGAGACTTTATCTCAAGAAAAAAAAAAAGGATAAGTAAATATTGAAGTTATTGATTATAGACAGACTTAAAAGATGATTTTGGCCATGAAACTTCTCACAGGACGAGTGTCAGCATACGTAATAGGGGACAATGAGAGGCTGAATAATGCCCCCTCCAAAGATGTCCAGAGACAGGTTAAAGACACTTTTCAGAGGAAAAGTTGAAAAGCATTGGTGAATGATTGAAAGTGAGCAAACAAGCTTGGGCATCCTGATTCCCATGAAACCCTGGCGCCCATCTGTGGCAGCTATAAACAGAGAGGGAAGAATTGAAGAGGAGAAAATTGGGAGGGAGACAGACAACCGGGGTTTAGTTATAGATATGTGGGGTGTGGTTTCCTGGATACATGCAGCAGAAAATAACTGTTTTCACAGCTTAGGAGCCAGAGGACAGGACTGGACTGAGGATGATCCATGCGCAGTTCATGGACCCCAACCCAGCGCACTTGGAGGCCATGGAGTCCGGACGCTGCTCAGGAGAAGGACGTAGTGGGGAAAGAAAGGCTGGGCCATCTCAGCGGTGAAGCAGCAAGAGAAGGCAGACGAGGGGAGAGAGCGAAAGAAGCCTGGAGGCTGCAGTGTCACGGCAGCCAAGAGGTCAGAACATTTTGTTTTTTTGAGACAGAATCTCAGTATGTCACCCTGGGTAGAGTGCTATGGCATCCCAGCTCACAGCAACCTCAAACTCCTGAGCTTAAGCGATTCTCTTGCCTCAGCCTCCCAAGTAGCTGGGACTATAGGCACCCACCACAACGCCCAGATATTTTTTATTGTAGTTATTTATCCTTCTTGATTTCATTCCTCATGACTACAGTGAAAACAAAACAAAACAAAACAAAATAATATATATACACACACCTGGTGTACAGGGATGGATCTTTTTGACAACTATCAATTGTATTATTTTGAAGGCTTAAAAATATTTTCAGAGCTCAAACAATGCACATAACACACCTTTTAATGAACATTTTATTAAACCCATGTAGCAAGATGACTCTTGCCAAATAAGTTTGCAGATACGTGCCTGCCTCTTTACGCTGGTCTCTGAGAGAAAAGAGCGGGTGAACCATGTCATGACAGAGTCTTACGAAGAGAGTGTGAAAGTTGTCAGAGGACAGTTTAAACTGGACGTGACTTTCAGCTCACTGAAGAAAGGCCAAAGTGGCCTCCGTTCATGTTAAATGGTGGCCCTGAATTCATAAAAACTGATGGGAAGGACAAGCAAAAGGGATTTCTGTCTAGAATTAGGAGAGAATGTAAGTGAATGCTTTATTATGGTAATTTTCAAACTATAATTAATAAATGACCACTTTAAATATTTTCATTTATTTATTTTTTTTGAGTCAGAGCCTCAAGCTGTCACCCTGGGTAGAGTGCTGTGGCATCACAGCTCACAGCAACCCCCAACTCCTGGGCTCAAATGATTCTCTTGCCTCTGCCTCCCAAGTAGCTGGGACTACAGGTACCAGCCACAATGCCTGGTTAATTTTTTTATTTTTTGTAGAGCTGTGGTCTCACTCTTGCTCAGGTTGGTCTTGAACTGGTTAGCTCAGACAGGATCGGGAACTCGGGAACCCTTCCTTTCCGCCTTCTTTCTCTCTCCCTTCTCCGTCCTCTCCTCCTATCTATATCTCCCTCATCACCATTTCTTCCCTTCCAATGTCTATCTTTTCTTACTTTCCTGTGTGCTCTAAGATTTCTGCTCATGGTTCTGAAGTGGGTGACATCCCTTACTCCTGGTCTCAGAGCACAAGGCAGAAACTTCAAGCAGAAAGAAGCAGAAGGAAGACGCCAATGAACCTTTCAAGAAATAATCCCCCCCAGACAGGTATGGTCCTGATGACAAAGGCATGAAAATGAACCAGAGAATGGTGGTCAATGAATCTTCAGTGCAACGGAATCCAATTTTTTGATATTCATAAATGTGTATCGTAGTTGCACTTTTATTTTCTGTCATTTATATGAAATCGTGGCACTTGCAGCTTTATTTATCCTTCATATACGTATTTGCGTTTCGTATTCACCCACTGGAGACCAACTCACTGTTTGTTTTTGATGTTACCTTGGGTTGGACTCTTTATGTTACTCTTCTCATCACGTTTATGCTCCAGTGGACCCCACTTTAATTATGAGTTCATTTTTGAGAATTGGCGCTGTCATGTAGCAGAAGCATCAAGACAAAATTATCAATTTAATAATGTTAACAGCAGCCTGAAAATGGCATGAAGATGTATTAGGTGAGACCACCTGTATCCTATTAGCCAAACATTTTCAGACACAAAAACCAATGTCCTCCTTAAAAGGACATGTAGAACTTTAGAGAAGGTAATAATCGTTAATTGTATGAGTAATGGATCTTTATGCAAATAAAAAGATTCAGATTTGTTGAAGGCTGTGAATAAAATAGTTTATGAATGTTTCTTCTCACCCCGATAGTGGGTGCTCTCCAACATGGCCACAAGCCCTCCGTTAATACTTCTCTGTCAAAGCCAAGTTCTTTCTCTCATTTGTCCTCTCTATGCTCACGTGACATTGTGGTTTTTTTTTTTCCTTTTTCCTCTGAGACACACGTACCTGCACAGATTTACACTCATATATAATAATGAGGAAATAAATTAGAAGGACCCCTGTGTTTTGACCTCTTATCATTATTTAAAGCAATTAATAAGGAGCACCGGACTATAAAACTTATCTTGACCTTAGAGCGCTTATCAGTAAGAAGGCAGATAAAACACGGCAGCCTTCATCTGTCCACAGCTGACGCTGCTGCACAGAATATGCAGTGACTATAGGCCTTACCCAAAAGGGACGCTGTTATCTTGAGAGCACAAAGAAACTAAAGGAAGGAGATTGATGCTGCAGGAAAAAAATAAAAATAAAATATATATATATATATACACATGTATATGCACATGTATATATATTCATGTATCTATATTTATATACAGCTGATTACAACAATAATGCCATTGTATGTGCATTTAGAAAAGACCCCTCTCTAAGACTGAATCAATGCTCTAGTGGATAAGCACATGAATTTTTTTACATGTAAATTCTTAGACATAAATTATCTAAGCCTGAGTGTTTGGAAAATTAATTTTGTTGCAAAAAAATCACACTACTTCTCATCTTAAAACCAATAAACCAATTTGCTAATATTAAACTCAATCTGCTCTCCTCTTCTGTAAAATAGAAACAAACATTTCTACTTTTCCTTTCTCAAGTCTGTGAAAACCAAATGGGAAAACGTCTTGTGGAATGAATTTCAAACATGAAGGGGGTCGTGTAAATAAGAAGACCTGACATAAATAGGACTTGATTCAAATAAGGGAACGAAAGAACATATTTGGAGAGAAAAGTGATCCCCCCAATTAATTGATAAATAATTATAAAACCAATTATATTTTGTTTAAGATTAATATTTAATGAACTATTAAATATTTAAGTGTAATATCCAATGACATATTAAATATTTACGTGTGACATTACATATTAATATTTAATTAAATATCAAATTAAAATAATAATTTCATAGAATAACCTAGAATATACAAGTTTTCCATGAAGTTTATGTGCAAATTAATTAGTTGACTATTTTAAGTTGCACACAAACTTTATGGACACCCCGAGTGTGTGTGTGTGTGTGTGTGTGTGTACATATATATATATTTTTTTTTTTGAGATTAACGTGAAGGTGCAAACAACTAGGTTACCATGTTTGCATTTTTAGCTAGAGTCCCTCTTGTAGTTGTGTCCCATAACCAAGAGGTTTGTCCTTTCCCCTTGCTTCGTGCCCCTTAAGTGGGAGCTCACCCATCTCTCTCCCTCTTCCCCTTGACCTCCCTGTTCCCTCTCCCCGACTTGAATTGAGCTGAGTTTTACTCTTATGTGGGCATGACTAGATCAGCTACTGGCTTCGTATTAGCACTGAGGGCACGGGATACCTGCCTTTCCATTCTTGCTATACTTTACTAAGAAGAATGCGTTTCAACTCCATCCAGGGTAAAACAAAAGATATAAAGTCTCCGTCTTTTTTTGTGGCTGTGGTATACACAGACCACAGCTTGTAATTCATTCCTGGGTTGGTGGGTATTTAGCTCATTTCTACATCTTAGCAACTGTAAATTGAGCTGGGATAAATACTCTAGTGCAAATGTCTTTACTATAAAATGATCTTTTTTTTCTTCTGGATATTTTAAAGGGAGTATATATAAGTATTTTCAATAAAATTGGCAGAGTCTGGGTAGCATCTGTGGCTCAGTGGGTAGGGTGCCAGCCCCATATATCAAGGGTGGCAGGTTCAAACCTGGCCCTGGCCAAACTGCAACAAAAATATAGCTAGGCATTGTGGTGGGTGCCTATAGTCCTAGCTACTTGGAAGGCTGAGGCAAGAGAACCCCTTAAGCCCAAGAACCAGAACTTGCTGTGATCTCTGATGCCACCATACTCTATGGAGGGTGACAAAGTGAGACTCTGTCTCTAAAAAAAAAAAAAGAATTGGCAGAGTCATGTATAGATCATTACATAAACACTCATACACGACTGATGTGATATAACTGAGCAGATTGACTTAGCAGGTATTGTACACCACGGACAAGGTCCTATTCCACGGAACAATGCTGAATTCTCACACCCTGCCCTCCCTCTGCAGGGGCCATTACCATGTGAGCTGTTAAACAGTCATTGCCTTGAACTGTGTGGAAGGCAGAGGGAGGGAAGTGAGCATTACTGAGTCCTCAGAGTTTTAGTTCATTTGTTTTAAATTAATTTTAGATGTCATAATAATCAAGATACATACATTATCCTGAAAATAACGGTAGAAAGAAGCAACGGTGCTGTAAGAAGTGCCTTTAAAGGGGGAGGGTGAGCTGACCTTGGGTCGCTGCCTGTGAAAAGAGCCAAGCCTGCTGGTTTCCACTCTCAACAGCAACCATTTCACTCATGGTCAAGGACATGTCTACAAAGCATCACCACAGAGGCAGAGACATTACTCCCCTGACATAAAATCATCAGGTCAAGATACTCTAAGATCCGTTACAAGCTTCCTGTGTGTTTGGGTTTAGCCAGGCTGGGCCTGTTTCAAGTTATAAACATCCAAACACCTTTCATCTGAACAGAACTAAGAATTCTCTGTTCCATTATGATGTTAAAATGACGTCATCTGTGGTGAAAGTCGGCCATTATGACAACCAAAATTCAAATCTCTGAGAGAGGCTGTGTTGAAAACTTCCTGGCTATTACTTTGAGGAACTAGAGGATTCCTAAGGCAGTCAGGCCAAAGAGCAGATGACCAGAAAAGGTGGACATGTTTTGTATCTTTTTAAAGCATAAGAAACCTAAAAGGTGTGCTTTTGGGGGGGACATCTGAAAAAATACTCTGACAAATGTAGATTCTCTGATACAAAAGAAATTATGATGTGGTCTTAAAATAACCAGCATATTTCTTTGTATGAAGTACCTGAAGTGTTAGGTAATTAAGTCTGAAATGCTCCGTTCCCTAAGTTCTAACTGTGACAGTGATGTCTCTGGCACCTCAGGCTGACACTCCCTTTATTTCTGTTGTGAAGCTGCATCCTTGTTCTTTCCGATGCGCATTTTGGCGTGTGATTATCTTTCCGATTTTTTTTTAGAGGAATTTCTGTGAAACCATGGATAAGGCAAACCCTTGTGTTATTTCTGAATATGAGTTCTGTCATGGAAGCCGTGCAGAGCAGACAGCTAGAAGCATCAACAAAGTGTTTGAAAGAGGCGTGGCTCATGAATGCAAGTAGGTCGATGATTTGAGAAGTTCTGTTCCAGTGATTTTAATCTTGCGAATGAGCCAGGTGGGTGACCTGAGAGTCAAGTGGGCAATGATGAGGTGAGGGCTGCAGTGGAAGCGAATCCATCCCAACCTGCACATTCATCAGCAGCAACCTGGACACTCCTACTCCAACAACACTGGACACCTGGAAGCCAATCAGCCGGGTAAAGAAGCTGGATAGGTGGGTTCCCCATTAGTTAAAGGAGCGTCAGAGGAGAGATGGTCCGGAAGCTTGCCTCTCGTTGCTGTCACGATATAAAGGTGAATAATCTCTACATTATATTGTTACATGTGATGAAAGATGGCTTATTTTTGACAATTGGAAGCTTTCAGCATAATAGTTGGGTGAAGATGAAGTGTCAAAACACAGCCCCAAGTCGAATATTTATTGTAGAGCTCATGGTGTCTGCATGGTGGTCCAGCACTGGTATTATCCAGGTCAGCTGCATGAAACCTGGTCAGCCGATTACAGCAGGTATCGACTGCAGCCGTCTGGATGGAATGATGAGTTCTCTTGCAAGACAACGCTCAACCTCATAGCACACAAACCACACCACTCAAACTACTGAGGCTGGACCGGAAACTCTCTCTCCTCCACCTTCCTTGCCAGACTTTGCATCAGCTGACTCCCACATCTTCCACACTCAAATGCTTTTCCCAAGGAGAAGTGTTCAGCCCTCATCAAGCTGTGGAAAATGCCCTTCACGACGTCACAGCCACTCATTCTCTAAGCTTCTTTGCTGCTGGTCTATCATCCAGTCAGATGCAAAGCTGGCCTGTAATCCTAGCACCCTGGGAGCCTGAGGGAAGTGGATCCCTTGAGCTCAGGAGTTCAAGACCAGCCTGAGCAAGAGTGAGACCTCATTTCAATTAAAAATAGAAAAACTAGACCAATGTCGTGGTGGGAGCCTGTAGTTCCAGCTACTGGGGAGGCTGAAGCAAGAGGATCACTCTAGCCCGAGAGTCTGAGGTTGCTGTGAGCTAGAAGACACCAGGGCACTCCGTTCAGGATGACAGAGAGAGGCTGTATTGGAGAAAAAAAGTGGCAAAACTGTGTTGATAGCTCAGGTGCATACTTTGATTATACTGGACTGCATCTTGTTAGAAATAGAATAAACTAAACTCTTGACTTGAAATCAGACATTTCATGTTTAATGATCTAATAGCTTTAGTGGCTCTAGTAAGGCCATTTTCAGACATGCACGGCTGTGATCTCTTCTGTCATTTAGGACTTGGCAGAATACTTCAAAACGGGGCACTAGCGTGGGCTCAGTGCAAGTCGGTGTAAGGGTAGGAAGGTACTGACTTGGGTGCTGGCAGCCGTCACCCTGCAGGGGACATCAGAGTGAGAACCAGCCGCCCCTTCCTCGGTTAAAGTCAGATCTCAAGATGTGTACATTCAAAAATAGAGGTTTATCCAAAGACAAAGAAAAATTGGTAAAATTTATACGTGTAGTTACAAGAAAGCAATTAGTTCAGATGTTTAAAAGGAAAGATGTGTGACACCAAAAGTTTGAAAGGACAAGTTTTGACTTTTCCTGGAACAAGTTAATTTTCTCAGATCAAATTTATTCTAAAAGGAAAAAAATAGCATAAATTATCCCAAGAAGGATTATTTCAAACATAGAAGGCAGCCTGATAAAATAGAAAGAATACAGATTTTCCAATTATTGTTTGCAGGATTTTAATCTAAAATTCACCACTTATTTGCTAGTTGAGCATTAGCAACTTACTTAAATCTTCATAAACTTAATTCTTTAAAAAAAAGAAGTAGCTACCTTTCAGAATTCAGGTGCGGGTTATATGAAAGAATGGAAATAAATTGCCTGTCATAGACACCAAACCGATTTCCTCTCTTCCTGTTTACCCCATATTCATCTAAAATTCTATGATTAGGCTACGGTCTAAAGGTTATTGTCTTTAGACCGTTCCAGGTAAGTGTAAATGTGTAAAATTAAGGTTAAATGTATGCTTTCTTTTTCTCTCTGCTTCTTGTTATAACAAAATTAAATAAGGTGAGAACTTAATCTCATAAAGAGTTAAATTCCGCTGGGTGTCGTGGCTCCTTCCTGTCATTTCAGCATTCTGGGAGAATGAGGCGAGTGGATTGCTTGAGCCCAGGAGTTCAAGACCATACAGAGCAAGAGCAAGACCCCATCTCTATTAGAAATAGAAAAGTTTGTTGGGAGCCATGGTGGGCACCTGTAGTCCCAGCCACGTGGGAGGCTGAGGCAAGGGGATTGCTTGAGTCCAAGAGTTTGAGGTTGCTGTGAGCTGTGATACCACAGCACTCTACCCAGGGCAACAGAGGGAGACTGTCTCAAAAAGAGGCAGGAATTATATTCACGTCCTGGGAAGAAACTTGAGTGTACTTGCAGAGTTTTGTTCAATCTTTCTAACAACAGAGTTAGGTGTTTCTTTGTTCAGAAACTAGAGAGAGCAGGTAAGGTGGCCAACATCACCCAACTGTTAAGTCACAGAGCTGCAGCGTCAGTCCAGACAGGCCCAGCTGCCTCTACACACATGGCTTCTGATGCACGAAGGTTATGAGGAGGAGGAAAGGATTATCTGATCTTAAAGCAAGATTTACAAAGAGAAGGGCGCAGAATAGCTACTAGAGACTGTAAGCGACTATTTAAATGGTTCCTATTAGCATAAAAAAACACTCTCTAAGCTGCAGAGAAGTACAAGATAATCAGTAATCAAATCACAACCAAAAGAAAAAGAATAGTGTTTAAATGCATTTGGGCAGGTGTAAGGCATATGTCTAACTATATTTTTCCTATTTTTATGGAACTGACAGGAAGGAAGAAAAGTCCATGTTAATTGATCAAATATTCTAATACCCTTCAGCTGCGGATTGAAGGAGCCATGCCCGTAGTCACTCCCGACAGAGGACAAAGACACCCCCTGCGTGCCCCCCGGGTCCACAGAAGTCTCTCAATCTCCCTGTCAGTCTTCCGGATTATTATTCAAGTTACCGTCCCCAATTTTGCTGGATATATCAGATCTACTCCACATCCA
The DNA here is from genome assembly GCA_963575145.1 of Galago senegalensis. NCBI lineage: Eukaryota > Metazoa > Chordata > Mammalia > Primates > Galagidae > Galago > Galago senegalensis. The sequence goes on along the minus strand of CAUYTI010019538.1, from coordinate 32,291 downwards.
TAGGTTGTTTTCTCCCTAATGGGTTTGGAATTTGTTCTTTATTATCTTTGGATGAATGTGCCGTTCAAAATTTCTGAAGATGGCAGTAAAAATGTCCATCATTAGTTCTGTGTGTGTGTCTGTATGTGTATAAATGCACCTTTGATGTATGTGTGTGTATGTGAATATATTTAATTCACAATTATCTTTTTCATTGCATTTGTTATGTTTATTTTTATTAAATACCATGGAATTTAAAGTCATAGATAGAAAACGTACTCATTGCTATGTATGTGACTTGTGACTATCCTGCTCTTAATAGCCTTGTTTTATATATGTCTTTGTCTATTTCAAGGGTCTGTAAGAACAAGAAAAAATATGTCTACATAGTTTCAAGTTGATACTGAAATCTGGTCGATGCTTAGGCATTTGATCAAGGAAGACTAACAGACCAGCTAATTTAGCTAAACATTTACCAAAATTCAATCAGTGACTAGATAGATAAATAAATAAAGGATAGCTCTTGGATATATTTGCAAAGGAAGTTTATTCTTTCATTCAACAAACCTATATTATGCAGGTGTGTAAAGTGTTGGATTTGGCATGAAGATACACACCAGGGAGACCTCGTTCCTGCCGTGAAATACAAGAACTCACAAAGGTAATGAAGAAATACGTCATGTGTAATATTGGAGCACACCCAGTGCCTGAAACGTGAGGCCTCATCCAGACTGCCAGAACCAGGAGGGCTATGTTAACTAGTAGGATGTAAGCACTCCAATTTGTACAAATAATCAACACATTGAATCCCATAATGGCATAAATGTATTCATGATCTATGTACAGATGACTTAATAAAAAAATTTTTTCTAAAAAAGAAAAGAAAAGAAAACTGCGAGAGGTGATAAGTGTAGTAAGCTCAGTAAGCAACACCCAGATAAAGAGGAAGGGAGGGGAGTTTCAGATAGATGGGTCATGGGGGCAGATTCGTCACGGTGTTTCAGCATTGCCCGGTATAATTTTGTTTTCATGGGGAGTAAGACATTTCACCTTTCTTGATGGTTGATGTACCCCAAGTCCCTGGAATGGTGTCTGACACATCGTAACAGTGTGTTGAATGAATGATTGAATTGACAATTAAATCAGAGAAACATGAGTTTGGAATTAGAACCAGGTCACAAAGCGTCTTTAAATGTTCTTTAGTGACACTTTCACTCCTGCTTCTTCCCTGTGGTCTTTGCTCAGCGCTGGTGGTGATAACATAGTGGTCGGTTATGAGCACAGCTATCCACCCCTCCCTGGGGACCTTATCCTCTCAACATGAAATTCTCCTGATTCACTTCCCCATCATAATTTCTCCTGTGCCCATTTACCTTGGGATGTATCTTGGATAATAGGAGCTAATTTAATATGCCTTATATTCTTCATGAACGAAAACCTTTCCAAATATCATTTTTAATCAGCCATAGCATGGTGAAAAGACCACTGCTTATACCCATTGGTGTTAAAAACCCCTGCTTCATATTTCGGGTTATGAACCAAGCTTATGGCCTTAAAATAATTATCTTTAGGATGCCTAAATCACAGGTTTGTGTACAGATGAAAGCAAATAATAAATGAAAAAAAAAAGTCCTGTCAATTTTAAGTCTTTTAAATTATAAATTATGTTAAAATGTCTTATAAATTATAAATTATGACACAGACTTATGGAATTATCAATTTATTAGCGTCTACAAGGTCTCGAAACCAAGAGATTAAATATTACAAGAATTTCACGCGTTATCACTACCAATTCCATACACCATGGATAAGCACTGTTGGCAGCTTTAAAATCACATTATGTAGACAACTCCTTTTTTTGTCTGCATTAAAATTGACATTCAGCTGAAATCATAGGGATACTTAGAGATTATAATTCACTCTCCAATCATTCTTAGTATCTTTGTTCCTTATCCTCACATTCGGAAGGAAGACCACCCTTTGATCCCTATATAAACATTTTTCCAATTATTCCCTACAATGACTCATGCTATGAGGTAGTAATCATCATATTTAAACTTTACATAATGAAGCAATTATGAAACCTGCACAAGGTCAAATGCACTGCGTCCAGCCTTGGAACTGCTGGGCTCTCCACTTACACCGATGCTACTGTCCTGAGTTTGCCTAGGTAATGAATCTGGGATAGAGTTATTATTCCTTCATTATAATAGGAACAAGATAGGCATATGATAACTACTCAGTTTTGGTTTTTGCCTTTTCCAAAATAAAATATTTGCTCTGTGGGTAAGGTGGTTAACCTCATACTTTTAATTTATATGTTTATTATTTTGTGTATGTATTTGAACATGTTCAGTTTAAATTATATGCATCTATGTACTTAAACACACACTTAAGCATTCATCTCCTTCCTTCACTACACGTGTTGAAATTTCTGTTTTTTTTTTCTTTGTGAAATAACTTGCCAAATCATTATATTACATTCACCAGGCTTACGTCTTTCTGATATTCCGTATGTTATTAAAATGAGAAGTCTTTCAAATCAGACAGATAGCAAATTAGATGCAATGCCTGTGTTAATGGCAATTAATGTAACTGCGGATGCACCATTCTGCAGAGAGAAACAGCTGCAGTGATCTGGCACAGGGCGTGAGGCAGACATTATTAAAGGATACTTGAGATTTACAGATAACCGGACGTTTGTGACACTATCAGTACCTAAGTTACCATGGTTTCCTGCAGAAACAGAGCCACAAAATCATCATGTGAAGTGTTTGATACATGTGGGATTTTGTGATTTTTTCTTATGTGTTTTGAGACCACTACTTACTACGCTATAAATCTTTTACTGTTTGGGGACAGGTAACACTGGTAAAAATGATTGCATGTATTATCCGAAATTATATTTAATACCATCTTATTTTCTATTCTTTCCAGATGAACAGTCTGCTTTCTTCCTATTTTTAAAGACAGCAAAGTGGAAAATTGGTGAATATTATAAGGACCTCCTGAAAACTACATTGTTACTATGGCAATAAAAAGGAGAGAAAAATGCCCAAAATCTTTTTGGTAAAATTCCATTTCTCAGTTTGTATTTTTTTGGTTCACTGCATTCAATGTCAGCAAATAATCTTCTTATCACATTTTCAATTGAATTAAATATTTTTATTTAACTTAACATGTATTGAGCAAACACCTCCTGCGTTCTTGAAAATTCAGGACACACACATGACTAAAATATCTATTCTGACCTCATCTATTGCAGCCTATTTGGGAAAATTGGCAAACCAATGAACTCAGCACAAAGTAGCCAGTGGTGTGGTAGAGATTTGCACAGAATGGAGCACCTAACACTTCCCTTCCTTCTCCTCTGATCCCTCTTCCTTTTCTTATTCTTGAGGAATTGCAAGAGGGAGGGAATACAACAGAGAAAGAGGCCAGGGAAGAAATCCTGGATTTAAGGCTCCCAGAAATTCAAGTTCAAGACAGGAAGAAATATAGATGACTAGAATGGCATCAAATGAAGTGAATCTGTCAGGATTCTGAAGCTGCATAGTCCTTCTTACAGATGTTATAAGAAAAAATGTTATTTTGTTAGTTATTTCTTGCTGCATGACAATATTATCACAGACTTAGCAGTTTAGAGCAACACGCGTTTATTATCTCAGTTTCCTCGGGGCTGGAATCTGGGCATGCTTTTTTTAGGATCTGAGTTCCCTGCCATGTTGCCAACTGTCAGCCGGGCCTGGCTTCCCATCTGCAGAGCCAACTGGGTAAAATCTGCCTCTCCGCTCATGTGGTTGTTAATGGCATTCAGCTCCTTGTGGTTACACGACTCAAAGTTTCCACTTTTTGCTGGCTGTTGCCTGGGGTAGCCTTTTCTTCCTGAGGACAGCAGCAATTCTTCACCATGAAGGATTTCCCAACATGGCCGTTGCTTTTTCAAAGCCACCAAGGGAGAGAGAGGGTCCAGCAAACAGGTCCTGCGGTCTGCCGTGACATAATCACATACTAATAAGCACTGACATCTTATCTCCTTAGCTGCATTCATGAGATAAGAAGGAAGGCATAAGGCCTACCCTTAGTCAAGAGGAAGCTATTGCACAGAAAAATAAGTCTCATGCATCGGGGATCAGGGGTCTCCATAAGAGTTGCTCTCACCCAGTTATTATTAATAGAAAAACATGAGATAGGCCCCACCCCAATGGCTTGGAGACAGAGTCCAAACTAATAAAAATGAAGATGTACTATATTTCATAGATGCCAAATCTCATATCATCGGCTACATTAGATTTGCTAGGAAAGAAATGAAAAAAATTGTAGAAGTATTAGTCAGTGTCCTCCAGAGACCCAAAACTAATAGACCAATAGAATATATGTATGTGTGTGTGCATGTGTGTGTATGTGTGTGATATGTGTGTGTGCATCTATCTTTATCTATCTAAAAATAGGGACAGAGAAAGATATTTGCTTTATTGAATTGTGGAATTATACGTTATTGGGGGGGCTGGCAGGTTGCAAGCCCAAAGTCTGCAGGACAAACCAGCAGGCTGGAGAAGACTCAGGAAAGAACTGAAGTGTTGCAGTTACAGTCCAGACGCAGTCTGACTGCACAGATGTCTCTGGCTTTACTGAGGGAAGGTCAAACTTTTATTCAACTGTGTGCATTAAGTCCATCCATGTTATAGAGGGAAATTTGCTTAACTCAGATTCCACTGATTTGAATGTAAATTTTACATTTAATAGCAGAAACATCCAGAATAATTATTGAGCAAATAGCTGAGTGCCATGACCCAGCCAGTCAATTACATAAAATTAACCATTACAACAACTTTTAAGATTTTTACCATACTTTGACTCGAAGCCTGTAGCTCAGCAGCAGGGGCACCAGCCACCTACACCAGAGCTGGCAGGTTCGAATCCAGCCAGGACCTGCCAAACAACAATGACAATTGCAACCAAAAAATAGCCAGGTGCTGTGGCAGGCACCTGTAATCCCAGCTACTTGGCAGGCTGAGGCAAGAGAATCACTTAACCCCAAGAGCTTGAGATTGCTGTGAGCTGTGACACCATGGCACTCTACCCAGGGCAACAGCTTGAGGCTCTGTCCCCTCCCAAAAAAAATTATCATACTTATCAATTCTGTCAATAAATGTCAGTGACTTGAATTCCCCCTTAAGAGGCAAAGGCTGGCTGAGTGACTAAAAAGCATAAGCTGACTATATGATGTAATTAGGAACATCATCTAACCTCTAAGGATAAAACCAGACTCAGGATGAAGGATTTGAAAACAATATTTCAGGCAAATGAAAATCAGAAGAAAGCAGGGGTTGCAACCTTATTTGCAAATACAATTGGATTTAAACTAGCAAAAATAAAGCCAAAGATGGACACTACGTACTGGTCAAGGGAACAAGACGACAAGAAGACATTTCAATCTTAAATATGTTTACAGGCTCCCAAGTACATATAGGAGGAACCCAAACCCACCTAAACAATAGGACATCCTGTAATACCATAATAGCTGAGGACTTCAACATCCCTGTGACAGAACTGGACAGATTCTCCAAGTAGGAACTAGACCAAGAAGCAACGGTGTTAAACAGGCTTTAGAACAAGTGAGTTTCACAGATACACACAGAACATCCAATCCCAATAAAATTGAATTGATGTTCTACTCATCAGCCCATGAATCATCCTCCAAAACTGATCATATCTTAGGGCACCAATCAAATCTCAACAAATTTAAAAGAATGGAAATTATACTTTGTATCTTTTTGGACCAGCACAGAATAAAAGTAGAGCTCAACTCCAACAAAAATCTTCACCCTTGCATAAATTCAGAGAAACCAAAAAACCTTATGCTGAACAACAGCTGGCTCAAGGAGGAGATAAAGAAGGAAATCATTAGATTTCTCAAAGAAAATGATAATGGCGCCACAGCTATCAAAACCTCTGGGATATTACAAAGGCAGTCCTAAGAGGGAATTTCTTGAATTAAATACCCATACCCAAAAAACAGACAACACACACATCAATAACCTAATGAACCATCTCAAGGAGCTGAAAATGGAAGAGATTTTTTAAAAACATCTTTAAAATATTTTATGTGTGCTAAACAGTTATTTGTAAATATTAATTTACAATGCCCTGTGAAGAAGATATATTTATAACATAGTCCATTGTATAGATAAGGGCATTGAAGGATAAATAAGTTAATAATTTGCCTAATGATAAAACACAGCAATCCTTGTCATCAAATCACAAACTCTCTAATATTAAAAAGCATGTTTAATAAACATGAAAATACATGTTCATTAAAGCAGGCAGCTCATTAAAGCAGGGTGTCAGTCATTGATGAATGGGCAGACTGTGGTATGTGGAATATTACTCTGCGATAAAAGTAAATGATTATTAAGCCACAAAGGCATGGAGGGAACTGAATGAGTATGGCTCGGCGAACAGGCTGCCCACCATGTGATTCCCACCACAGGACAGGCTGGAAAATGCAAAACTAACAAATGGTAAAGTGTCAGTAGTTGCCCACAGTTGAAGACGGAAGAAAGGAAGGGTCAGTAAGGGCCCAAGACATTTCTGGAGCAGTGAAACCATCCCTGGTGGGATAAACTATCCCTGGTGAACACACGACATCATGCATTTGTCAACAGATACTGAACCATAAAACACCAAAGTGAGCCTTAATGGAAACTACTGAGTTTGGTTAAATCAAAAAACTACGTATATCAAAACTACGTAGTTGGTTATATCAGTGTTGGTTCATCCTTTGTGACAATTATAGCTCCTGAATTCAAGATATTAACAATCGAGAAGACGGTTGAGGAGAGAGGTGTGGGCCCTGGGGAAGAGGCTATGGGAACTCTCAGGACTTGCTTTCACTCTTTTCTGCAAACCCCAAACTGCTGCAAGAAATAAAGTTCACAAATAAATAAAAAATCCAGGGGAAAACTGCTGGAAAGAAACAAGACTTGCTGCCCGCTGTCCTATCGCCACGAAGCAAAAAGCGCAAAAAATAAAAAATGGCTAATGTTCTCTTTGTTTTGTTTTTGTGTCTATTCCGGTGTATTTCGCCAATTCAAAAATGTTCTCTAAAAATAAGTATTTTGGAACAGTTGTCAACTTATTAATAGAGGTAGCACTTCTGACACCAAGTGAGAATCAGTTCTGTATTTCAGGAGGAGAACACAAAAAGGCTCGAATTCCTTGAGGATTTCACAAACTGCTTATTAAACTTCCACAGGCTACATCAAAAGTGAAAGCTGGAGTCAGATATAACTGTAAAAAGCCTTAAAGGAAAAAAAAACACACATGGAAGGCCAATTCCTGTCTTCTACACACAGCACAGCTCCTGTTGAAGATGATGTTTGTTTTTTTTATTCAATGGCAGGTTCCAAGCATCCAATAAAGGAGCAAATCTATTCCCCTAGCCTACGTCACAAATACCGCCAAAGAAGTGACATGTCAAGGTGAAGGTTACCTCCCTATCATGAGAAGATCTGTGGGGAAGCAAAAATTCTTACACATCAACACATACAGAACAGCTGTGCAGAGTTTTTTGGGGTTATAACTACAGATGATACTGCCATTAAAGCTTGAACGTAAACGTATCATCTGAGATGCTGAGATGCATTAGTCTGATACAATGGACAAATATTATTGTTATGGGAGGGGGTTGTCTATTAAGAGATTGAGCATAACCGAACTTGGAATCCCTCTTGTGATTACGGGAATATACAATGTCCATAAAGTTATTTTAAATTACACATGAAAATGATGGACACCCTGTATAGCCTATATGCTTTCTCCAAAGAAGATGTTTCCAGTAACGAAATTTCCCCAATGCCTCAATATATTCTAAACAAAACATTCCCTATAATTGTAATAGGTAGAGTTTAAGTCATATAAAAATGTATATTACTGAATCAAAAATATAGAAAAGCCCCTACCATATAAATGCCTTTAAATGTCAGTGTATACATTTTTATCTAAATGATAAAGTACTGGTAATTTTATACAGGTACCAAAATAGAGGTGATATTTTCCCCTGTTATAATTTGCTTATAACATGAGGCTATTTCATAGTTGCAATCTCTTATTAAAAAATTATATGCTTCAAATGAGTGCAGGCTCCCCATAGGGCCTCAGAGAAAGGGCTCTTGCTCTGTGATTAAATGTATCTGTGAAAACTTTGCTAAAAAAGACTGCCGGAAGTGATGCTATGGTAATAAATATCAACTCGTGAAAATTAGACTTATTATAAATGTCGAGAAATTATATATGAAGAAGATACTCTGAACAGTTGGTGGGATTTCATACCCTGCCTCAGTTAGCAGCTAACAAGGAAATATTTTCATATTACTGATCTCCAACCATATTTTCTTCCCCTCTCCTATTAACAGCAGCTGAAAATTCATTTCATTCAAAAAGTTTTGTTCACTAAGTCTCTTGATAATCACTTTTATCCCGCATGTTATGATTTGAATGAACCCTACAAAATTCACGTGGGAATTTAATTGCCATTGTGAGGGGATTAAGAGGTGAGACCTTTCCCAGGTAATTAGAACTTAGGGGTTTTGCTCTCAGGAATGGATTGATGCCGTTATCAGGAAAGGTTTAGGGCAGAGTGGGCTGGGGTAAAGCAAACCCGGCCCTCTCTCATTCGCCCTCACCTGCCCTTCTGCCTTTCATTATGGTGACGCCACATGGTGCTGGCCCCTCAACCCTGGACTTCCCACCAGCCAGAACTGTAAGAAATAAATTTCATTACTTAATAAATGACCCAGTCTGTGGTATTCGGTTATAGCGTCACCTGGATTTTTCTCCTGACTTGTATAGTTGTTGTATGACTTAAACACATCTTCACAAATATGAGATCTTAATTCCATACACTGTTGTGAGTGAGTTCTGACTTCGTCATTTTTTATATGTCCTAGCACTATAGAGAGGGCAAAATGTACACTGAGCATTTCGTGTTGAATAACTTGGCGGGGTCACCATCTCCTGTATATTTATAACCTACATTAGGAAATAAAGTTGGGTATTTAGAAAATATTTATTAAAAGTTAAATGATCACAAACATAGACTCAATTTTTATAATCCTAAACAAATACAATGAGACAGGATAAATATTGAACTAGCTAATACTTGATGGACTATGTTTGAGACTTAACACATACACATATACAAAAAATTAAAGGTTATTAGAAAAGAAGTATTTTAAGTACAAAGATAGTTTGAAATTTCTGGGTTAAAAAAAAAAAAACTATATGCAAGAGAAGCCTCTGCCTCTGGTATTCATTATCACATTTTTTTAGAGGAGGACTAGGGGGCTGGAAGACCGGGCAGAGACCAGGGCCGGGGCTTGCAGTGCGGTGCACCTGCTGGAGTGTAACCAAGGAGGACGGCTAACCACAGACAAGTACCAGCTTGTCAGCCACCTGGGCCACTTCCCACGAGGTACGGCTGATCAGAACATCATTTACATTGTGGTTTAAAATTTATCCACCCTCAAAATCACCATGACAATTCGGATACAGCCAAAGTACAAAAATAAGAGAGAACAGAAATAGAGGAGTTGCTACCTAAATTCTTAGTGCAAATGATCCCTGAACCTTGACTATTCCTCTGCTCAGTGAACAGGGCTTCATGAGACCACAAATCCATCTCGGTTTTGGGCAGCTGCCCTTTGTGAGGGCCCATCCCTCACTCTCCCTCAGGACAGGGCACTTTTTGTTTTTACTTTCACCAAATGCTGCCTGCCTGGTTTACATGATGCAACCTGAAATCCTTTTTTTTTATTCTTGGTGTTGGAGGGCATATATGTTTTAATGTTTTTTAAAAATATGCAGGAGAATCACGCGTGCTGCCAGCATTGGACAGGACCCCTGACCATAGGTCTGCAGATTCCTTTGCAGCTGGTCCCCTAAACCTTTCACCTCGGCTTTGCTGTTTACTGTTAACTCTCAGTATCTTCAAAATGAGGAAACCCGCCACTTTTCTCTGCTATGTGTAACTTTCACTGTGATGTTACCACCTCCGGATGTCACTTCTTTCTGAGCTCTGGGTTGCCTATCTTAGCCGTGCATCACCGTGTCACCCACACCAGCAGTGGGAAGTCTGTTGAATGCCCCCCCAGCCCCTTCTGACATGCGGATATTGACTCCTATGTCATCAGCACAGTTTACACAGCTCCTACCAAAGATCCAGGGAAATCTGGAATTTCACCCTAAAGGACCCACCATGTCCTCATTTCAACATCTCAAATGGTCAATAAAAGGGAGAAAACATCATCTTGAAATTCTTTTTTGCAGTTTTTAGCCAGGTCTGGGTTTGAACCTGCCACCTCCGGTATATGGTGCCGGCGCCCTACTCCTTTGAGCCACAGGCGCCGCCCCATCCTGAAATTCTTTACTCTGATGACAAATACTGTAATTCACTGGCTATTAGATGGGAGCCACTTGAGCAGTCTGGACAAATGAGATGGCAAGTTTAGGGAAGTACCATATATTTTATTTTATTATATGAAAAATAATATGTATGAGGGAAATTAAATGAACTTGGCCTTTGACTATATCAATAACACTTTGCAAACAATTTGTTAGAACCCGTAAGTTTGGTATTTGTTATATGCCCACCCTTTGCTTTACGTACAGAATCTCCTTTAGCAAAACACTTAATACTGGCCAAGGTATTACAGTTCTACTTTTCTGTGTGAGGAAAATAAGCTTGACAAATCATTTTTTTTAGGACCACAGGTGCCCGGCACAATGCCTGGCTATTTTTTGGTTGCAGCTGTCATTATTGTTCTGTGGGCTCAGGCTGGATTTGAACCCGCCACCTTAGGTGTATGTGGCTGGTGCCTTAGCCACTTGAGCCACAGGTGTGCTTTTTCTTTGGAGCTCCAGGCAGACACATACAAGCTGATACTTAAATATTCATTTGGATAAATAATAGACTGTTTGATCTCAGCATTGTCTCACTGTACGTACAAAATCTATCCCTACTTTCGATATATTTTTGTGCAATAAGTGAGCTCCGAAGTGCCCTCCAGGCAGCCTTCCCCTCTCCCTCCCTTGGTGACATCCTCTCTGGTCTTGACGTCACCCCTCTCTCCCCACTGCTGGATTTTACAACCTGCAGGCACAGCCCAGGCTCCGTCTGTCCATCAGAATATCCAGCTCTCTACTGTCTCATTTATTACAATTTTCTCCTGCTTTTTAATACCTAACCAACTTTTTATTTATACCTCAATTTGACCCCCATTTTTAAGGCATCATTGTCTCTTCTCGTCCTACAATATAGAATCCAAATTTCTCAACGTTCCTAGGCCAACGACACTCCCCACCTCTCATTTCCAAATCGTAGGTTATTTTTGGTTATTTTCTAGCCACAAAAGGTCATCTACATTTTCTGAAATAAAGGCCACTTTATCAGGACTCTGCTTTTACACATTCTCTGCTGAAATAGCTGTTTCTCTTGCTAATTATACCTCATTACTTGACCTTGGTGGGGGCTAATCACTTATAGGAACCTATCTCTGATCTACATGGCTAGACTGATAAATGTCCCAGGGAACACTGCATAAAACCATTATTACAGAACTTATTAGATGGTGTTATAAGTGTTGATATTCTGATATTCTGATGATTAATCTCCTCCATGAAATTTCTTTGGGACACGCAATGTACCTTATTCTTTGTGTCTACTGTGCTTAGTAACATCAGTTAACCTTAAATATTTATGGGGAAAAAAACATATTTTAGTCTGCAATAAAAACAAATGGGAATACCAAATGAATCATACAATGGTGCATTCATAAAAAGATCACAATGTTGCTTCTCATCCAGTGTGAGAAAATTAAATCATTACTGACAAATATCAGTCTTTGCAGGGGAACTTTGAGATTCCAAATATTTCTGGGAAGGATATCATTTGGCCTTTGAAGAATGTGTCACCTTCACTGTTCTCTGCAGAGGAAGCCAAAAGGAATGACAGAAAAGAAAGGAGCTTTCAGAGGCCGAGATAAAAGCTGGGGAGGACAATGGAGGGACCCCACAGAGGCAGAGCTGACTCTGTCCCACATGAGGAACTCCCCTTTCTCAAACACGGAGGCGCCGCACGGGCACTTACCCAACAGGACTGATCACTGCTGTCCTAGGCCACTCATTATCCTCAGTGGATGGGAGTGTCCTTTTCAAAATCTCTTAGGCTTTACCATATAGTGACTAAAGAATTTCTGATATATATATATGCATGTATTTTCTTAAGTAAATTTATTTTAGGTTAATGTAAGGGTACACACAACCAGGTAAAAAAAATGATTTTGTTAGGTGGAGTCCCTCTTGTGGTTATGCCCCCCGTACAAAAGGTGTGCAAACCCCTCACCCTGTGTCCATTCAGTTAGAGCAGCCCACCCCCTCCTCCTCCGGTGTTACCTCTCCCCCAACTTGAATTGACATGAGATTTTCTCCTTTGTGGGTGTGCATCAGATCACCCACTGGCTTTGTATTAGCATTGAGTACATTGAACAATTTCTTTACCATTCTTGTGATACTTTACTCAGGAGAATGTGTTTCAGCTCCATCCAGGATTTTACAAAAGATGCAGAGTCACCATCTCTTTGTAGTTGAACAGTATTCTGTGGTGTTGCATGTACCACCAGTTGTTAATCCATTCCTGAGCTGGTGGGCCTTCAGTTGATTCCACATCTTGGCAATTGTAAATTGAGCTGCAATAAACAATGTAGTGCAAATGTCCTTATGATAAAGTGATTTGTTTTTTCTTCTGGGTAAATGCCTAGTGGTAGGATTGTAGAGTTATATATATATGTATTTTTAATTTCGGGTTGATGTTAGGGTACAAACAACCAAGTCACAATATTTGAATTTATTAGGTACAGTCTCTCCTGTAGTTATCTCCTACACTGATATGATGCCATACACCCCTACACTGTGCCCATTCAGTGGGAGCACTCCTAGCCCTCCTCCCTTATCCCACCTCCCTCTATGATATATTTTTTAAAAATCAGCTGATTTGCCAAGAATAGAAAGTCAAAATTCGGGCCATTCTTTTGCATTTTTCTGGCAAAATAAAAAACAAAATATATATAAAACACCCCTACCTCACAGAATTTACAGTTACAGGGGCTCTCTGCCACAATGTTCTTCTTCCAAGTATCCACATTATATATCCCCTTCTTGCCTTCTAGAGTGCTCAGATAGAATATCATCAACAATGTCTTCCTCAATCACCTGTAAAAATTAACAAGGTGCACTGCTACCATTTCACTCTCTATTCCATTCCTAGGCTTTCTATGTGGAGTAAAGCACATACCACCATCAACTTTTTATATTTATTTTTGGAAGCCTGGCCTCACTTAATGGTAAAGTTTATGAGATTTTGGACTTTGTTGTATTTATTCCTATTTCCTCAGTGCTTAGAAGAAGCTTGGCTAAATGTAGGGACTCAATGTCAATAAATGATTGATTGAGTCTTAAACATCAGTAAAAAGATTGTCTTTCCCTTCCTTTATGTAGCAGTTAAACCAATCTTTGAAAAATACAAGTCACATTAAGCCACTCGCCACTATACTCAGAAAAAAACTAAACTATTTATAGCATAGGCTCTGATTAGATAAACACACAATCTCACCTCTGCATACAGCTCTCCCATGCAGACAGCAAAGGGGCTTGTGAGCATGAAAGTGGGGTCCATATGGTCCCCTAAATCTCCACCTGCTTTCCCAAGGCTTTCCAAGTGAATTTGTAGTTGAATTAAAGTAAGTGTATTTGCCAGCCTTAATCTCCCAACCTCTACTTAAAATAAAACTTATTTTTAAGGCCCCTTCTATGTAGAAATTTTTAAGCTCTCTATTAAGCACTTTTAATATTGACTTTAATTCTATTTCTTCAGTTTCTTTAGACCTAAGGTCTTTTGTATTTTCTGAAACATTCTGATGCCAGATTTTTCCATACTGGGCTTGTTGCTATAATTTGGATCTTAAATACCACCTTTACAGAGAAATCTCAGCTTATTTGTTCCAAAATGCATTTTTGTTCATTTGTTTTCTGGCTTGTGAATTGTTTTCTCTTCTTCTAAGCAATAAGCCACATGAGAGGAGGGACCTACCTATTATATTCACCCCTGAATTAACACTGCCTAAAACAACGCATGAAAGGAGGGACTGTATCTATTATGCTCACCCCTGGGTTACCAGTGCCTGAAACAACACCTGGCATGTGGAAGACACAGTCATTACTGAAGGGAAAAGTGCACCTTGCGTTCAACCCAAATTTTAATGCATTAAGACATGGCCTCAGTCTTCTGCAGGAATGTCACTGAGGTGACTAAGACCCATGTTCTACTTCTAGATCTTCCAGTCTTGAGTCTGGACTAATTTCTGATGACGCTTCCACTTCTAAAGTTTGATAATGCTATGGAAAATTAAATATCCAATGTCATTTCAATTATGAATTTTTAAAGTATTGGCTATAATTAGTGTTTATGCGTTCAATTTTCTACAGACTTACTCTTTAAAAGAGAATAAAGTATAATAATATCAATGTATCTTATATAGATGGGGCGAAAAATTTGCCACTGCTGAGCAAAGCATTTAAGCTTTACTGCTGTCAGCAATATCCTAAGAAGAAGAAAACTCTGAGACGATGGAATATTCTTGTAGCAACAGCAATGCAAGACAGATTAAGGACTATTAAGTCATCTCAAATGCAGGTGACCCCACTCTAGTTTTCATATATCACTTCTCTGGTTGAGTCACCCTCAGTGAAAGATGATGACCGTGTTTCTAGAAACATCGGGGGGAAAGGAGTCAGATAAATCCGCATCTGTTCATGTTTTAGCCAGCTTTATTTTTATCATATCTGAAATGATTATGATTTTTTTAATGTAACAACTGGAAATGTGTTTGATATGCACAACACAATGTACCATTTGCTACGCAGTGGGTGCAAAATAAATTCTATGTGCCATTATTGGAAACCATGTGTTATAAGAGGGAATTTCTTATTTTTCAATAGTCAGGATTGTTCTTTTAAATACATTATTTGTATATACATATTGATGTATCTGTATTTTACAGATTTTTAGAGACAGGGTCTCAATCTGTTGGCCAGGTTTGACTCAGAGTAGTAGCACTGTCACTGCACACTATAAGTTGAACTCCTGAGCTCAAATGATTTTGTGATCTCAGGCTATTGAGAAGCTGGGACTACAGGCATGTGCCACCATACCTATTTTATTTTTTTAATTTTTTGTAGAATTTCACACTATGTTGCCTAGACTGGTCTCAAACTTCTGGGGTTAAGGGATCCTCCCACTTTGGCCTCCAAAATGCTGGGATTATAGGTGTGAGTCACTGTGCAAGGCCAGAAATCTATCTTGATGGCAATACAGTTATATAGAATTTTTCTTAAAATTTCAGCAAAATCTGAATCATACTAGTTGCTACTGATACATGTGACTCCTTGACCTAAGCATGACCATGAGTCCTGGAGCTCATGCACCTAGTCATTGTTGATAAAGGAAATGTTGGGGGTGGCACCTGTGGCTCAAAAGGGTAGGGCGCCGGCTCCATATGCCAGAGGTGGTGGGTTCAAACCCAGCCCTGGCCAAAAAAGAAAAAAAAAAAGATAAAAGAAATGTTTTTTGCAAAACAAAGTGAGATTATCATATAAGAAATGTCATTAATTCATATATTAATGCAAAAACAAAACCAATTAGACAAATGTACCATTTACTGAGTTCCTGCAGTTCCACTAGGAACTGTATACTTTGTCTGTGCTGCTGTGACAATCTTCCTGAGACTGAGTAATTTATAAAGAACACAATTTGTTTCTCACAATTCTGAAGGCTAGAAAGTCCAGGGTCAGGATGCCGATGTTTGCTGTCTGGAAAGGCCCTTCTTGCTGCCTTCTCCTGGGGCAGAAAGGGTGAACATTATGTCCTCATGTGGCAACAGGGCATAAAGGACCACAGCTAGTTTCCATCAGCACTTTTATAAGGTACGAATTGACTTATGAATCGACTTACGAGGATGGAGCTCCCATAAATTAATGCATCCCCCAAAGGCCCCACCTCTTAACATTATTAAAATTCAGGTTAAGTTTCAACATGAATTTTGAATATGATCATCTAAACCAGCAGTCCCCGCCCCTTTTGGCACCAGGGGCAGATTTCATGGAAGACAACTTTCCATGTACTGGGTAGGAGACAGGATGGAACAGGTCAGTGGTGATGTGAGCAAGGGGGAGTGGCTGTAAATACAGATGAAGCTTCACTTGCTTACCATCCACTCACCTCCTGCTGTGTGGCCCAGTTCCTAACAGATCACACATAGGAACCTCTTCAGGGGCCAGTTTCATGGACAACAATTTTTCCACAGACTGGTGTTAGGAGGGGCATGGGACAGGAGGTGGAGCTCAGGCAATGGTGCTGTGTGCTCAGAACCCAACAGGCTTCAGATCAGTACCTGCTGCAGCCCAAGGGCTGGGGACTGCTGACCTGAACCACACCCCTCTATGAGCAAGATTTACAGACTTATTTACAGATGAAGAACATGAGGACCCTATTCTGTGAGATAACTAACATTTGCTTTCCAAACAGAACCATAAAATTAATATAAAACATAATCAAACCAAAATAGCTTGCACAGACTTTTCCCTGATAAATTGAAAGTGGATAGATATAAGCTTGAAACTATCTATGAGATTTCATAACTCATTCCAATCTATGCAGAGATTCAGTGAAGTACCTAAGGTTGTATTGTTTAGTGAAATTTAAGCGATTTAATTTTAAGTTTGTATTAAAAAGCAATTAGAAATGTGGAATATGGGTGATTTGCTGTTCTCTTTACTCCCTTGGGTGAATTCCAGGATGTAATCTTCAGGGCTGGCTGGCTTCTTCCCAGATCATCTCTAAGTAATTCTGTTCTAAATCTCTGATTATAGCCTAGAAGTTCTAACCTCTCAAGGACAGGGAGAAGATTAGATGCCTGCTTGATTTAGAAACACAAGAACCTTAAAGAACTAACCTAAGCTCTCATCATCTACAGGGAGGAGACTTGAAAACCTATCACACCCTCAAGAAATATCTCAGAAAACTGTATGTGTCAAGAGTGAGGCAAAGAGAAAAATGGACATTCTCATTCTTAGAGATTACAGGAGTCTCTCTGGAAAACACGCTCTACTTGTAACAGATGATCATCACTAAAATAACCAAATTAAATAAAGTGAACTTGTAAATGAAATCTAAGTGTGAACAGCACACAGAAAATTGAGAGTTTTAGATCCGAGAACATAACATCACATGCATCTTAATTGATAAGTTTATGGAAATCCACTATAACCAAATTTATTTTAACCAGAAATATTTTCACTAACTAAATACATCTTAATACTTGTCATATCACAAATCTCTAAAAGTAAAAATTATGTGAACTCTAAAGGGAATCCCTTTATACTTTTACTAAAAACAAAATATATAGCAAATGGGCCCTTGGACAGGGCATTCATTGGTATTATTATTTTACTTTAGTTTCATAAATAATGAATTAGATGTGATATTACTCAAGGCAGAAATAAGCTTTTATAGGCTTTATATTTTCTATGACATCGGAAGCAATGTGAACTATAAATAGAGTTGAACCAAGTGTTTCCCATTTAAAGCAGCAAAGATGGCAGATCTGTCCCGTGATCTATAAACCATGCTATGGGCAAGAGCTCAACAAAAGCTTATAAAAGAGGCACCTGTGGTTTTTAAATTAAGCCCATTTGCTGTAATTAGCCAGCTTTATTTTTCCTACGTCCACTCTTTTTCATTGTTTTTTTTAAACCATCCCTGTGGTGGTCATAAACACCATGCAGTTTTAATGGGGAAGATTTTGGTTCTTAAAACCCCAGGTGACTTGAAATCAAATCAACTTGGGCCACTACTGAAGGGGGGGAAAAAGAAATTAGAGGTTCTGCTTAACTCAACTCTAGTTGTACACGATTCAGTTTGAATAAACCTGACTGGCGTTAGTGTAGTTCTGTCTCATACAGGCTCCATAGATTTGCCTTGGAGGCAAATAACCCTGGGAAGTTAATTCTCATGATGCTTATTCTTCATTTACAGATCACTTTTATACAGGATTAACCCTTAAAAATGAACATGCATCTGAAAGGAAATATAATTTGGAATAAAATCTCATAGAAAATATGTGGCTATAAAAAATTGCAAATATATGTAAGAATCTTCAATGATTTTGCATAGAAAAAGCATGTTTGCTATTCAGGAAAAGCAGGAAACATCGTGTTCATTATAAATAGTTGATAGGAGTAAGAAAGAGTATAAACTGTATTCTTAAATCTGCCAAAGCTGTTTCTTGTTTAGTGCTATTGTACAGTTGGCTTTTAATAACAGCACTATGCTTCATGACGTGTCAAAGAGATATCCATCTGTACATGCAAATGGCCTCAAAAAAGACTGTATTTAAGCAGGAAAATTACATGAAGGACCACAGAAATTATCAAACTTTTAATCAAGATGATTTCAAATGGGGAAAGGAAGAGCAGAGAGAGAGAAGGAGGGAGAGGATGGGGTCTTGGTGTGTGCCACACCTTTTGGGGGCAAGACACAATCGAAGAGGGACTTTACCTAACAAATGCAATCAGTGTAACCTGGTTTCTTTTACATTTGATGAATCCCCAACAATAAAAAAAGATTACATTAGATGAAAAGAAAAGATAATTTCAAATCTAATAATTGAGTGTAAGGAAAGACCTAGAAATTCTGACATAGCATATTAATGTCAAAAGTTTATTATCATTCTTTCTCTTTATATATATATATTTTTTGTATAGATCTACATATTTCCTCTAGGTAAAAAAATGTCATGGGACAACTAAGAGAAAGATCTAATGATAAGAAAGTGATAAAAAATACTAATTCCCTATTAAAATATTAGCCCATTATATGTGTATATATGTACATATAATAAAAGTCTTAAAATATCATCTCCCAAAATAATAAAGATCATTTGTGATAGCTTGGTCAAAAGTGATTTTTATTACCTTCACAAAACTTTCCCCAAGTTTTTTACACTGACAATATATTATAACCAGATTTTTGTTTTTTTTGAGACAGAGTCTCACTTGATCACCCTTGGTAGAGTGCTGTGGCATCTTAGCTCACAGCAATCCCAAATTCTTGGGCTCAAGCAATCCTCTGGCCTCAGTGTCCCAGGTAGTTGGGACTATAGGTACCCACCACAATGCCTGGCTATTCCTTAGAGACAGGGTCTTGCTCTGGCTCAGGTTAGTCTCTAACTCTAGAGCTCAGGCAATCCACCCACCTCGCCTCCCAAGTGCTGGGACAGCTTATAACCAGATTTTTTAAAAAATTTTTTGAAAATATGAAAATATACATCACAGCTATTTATTGTATTTGTGGGAGGGGATGTGAAGAACTTTGTTTTTATTAGCCTGAAACATAGAATTAATTACAAGAAGAAAATAAAATCTTGGAGAATTTAATGATTTGTCTTGACAACAAAACAATTAAACAGAA
Organism: Galago senegalensis; assembly: GCA_963575145.1. Lineage (NCBI taxonomy): Eukaryota > Metazoa > Chordata > Mammalia > Primates > Galagidae > Galago > Galago senegalensis. Next base: position 12,730 of record CAUYTI010019538.1, on the reverse strand, counting down.
CAATAAACTACTTAATTGAACGTTTTCCCCTTAAATAATGAGAAAAATCAGGGATCTAAGTTTCAATATCAACATGTAGTAAAATATAACGTGCAATATGAGAGTAATTTTCCAAAAAAAAATTAAACAAACATAATCCAAATCATTAGAATTCAGCTCAATCTAAAAATGCCTATAATTTTACTTTCACTTAACAGGCAAACATAGAAATTAGATTCTAAATCCCTCACTTTTTTCAGTGTTAAGTTCCTCCAGAAGTTTGAAAATACAAAGGAAGGGACGTTACTTGAATGCAAAATCCAAAAAAATAACTAACCAACAAAAATTAAATTCATTCAGTGAAAAAAAAAATACAGCCTCTGCTCTAAACTCACTTTTTCTGGCTATTTTACAAAATTTTAGATGAAAATTGGTCTGGAATAGAGTATTCCTTTCAGATAAGCTGAACATGTTTAGTGTTGACAGGTAATTATTTCAAAATTAAATGTTCATTGTCATAATGCAAAATTAAACAGATTAATAGTAAAAAAAAAAAAAAAGACCAGGTAAACTTATACGTTTTTGATTAGGCAGTTGTTTTAAATTCTCACAAACAGATCCACATGAGGGCAGTAGACCATGATAAAGCCTGAAATATTAAAAGCAACACAAAGATAAATGAAGAGGAAAAACACATTCAGCTCTGGAATCCTTACCCTTGTCAGAGACGTAAATCTCTTGTTAAAAACCACAACTATCTGTAGTTAAAGAGTATCTTTCTCATGACTAATGAGCAGAAAGCACATTTAAATGTTTTCTCTCTATATTCTAACATGCCAGTGGGGAAAAACTGCTTTCTCTCTTCCTTCCACATAAAAATCCGTGAAAAATCTAATCTCATAGAATTCTCACAGTAACTAAAATCTCAATTCCACCATCTTCCTATAAGTTTTGGCTAATAAAGAAATATCCCAAATGAACAGCTATGGAAAGAGGGGAAATCGTGTAGACTCTATTCAAGTCACCATTTTTAAAACACTTTGAGAAATAATGAGACTTTTATTTAAAAATCTAGGCAAAGTAGAAATGTACAATTCTTGACACAATTTTTTTAAACGTGAGAAAGTTTTTGCAAGTTATTTATTTACATGTCCATTATTACCAGAATTTAAAGTGGAAAAATAAAAAATTTACCATAGTTTGACCTTGCCTCCCTGTGATCCGTATATAATCTTCTACATGCAATTTGTATTAGTTTGCTATTGCTGCTATAACAAATTGCCATGAATTTGGTGGCTTAAAATAATACACATTATCTCCCAGTTTCTGTAGGTCAAAACCCTGAGTTGGATATTAGTGGACTGAACCCCAGGTGTCAACAAGATTGAGTTATTTATTGAAGGCTATGAAGAAAAATCCACCCTAGGCTCACTGAGATTGGCAGATCTCAGTTCCTTCAAGTTGTAGGACTAGTCCCTTGGGATGCCTATTAAAGACCACCCTTAGCAATTAGAGGCCTCTCTCTGGCCCTCACACATGACTCTTACATCTCTGAACCAGCAACAGCATCTTGCATCTCTCTTGGGCTTGGAGCCACTCTGACTCCCTCCTGCCACATTTCCTTTCCCTTCTTCTTTTACTGCATTTCTCTGATTCCAGCCAGGGAAAGTTTTCTTCTCATAAGGTCCCCTCTGACGAGAATGGGTCTACACAAGTAATCCAGGAAAATCTGCCTATTTCAAAATCCATAATCATTAAGATTGCAAAAGCCCTTTTTTGCCAGATAACAAAACCTATTGGAAGTTTCCAGGAATTAGGATTTGGATACCTTTGGGGATTCATCTTTAAGCCTATCATATTACTAAATTAAGAGAAGGCTCTGAAAAGGGATAGAGAAGCATGGAGACAACAAAGAAATATGACTTTTTCCCAAAGTTGTTTTCACAGACATCCTTAATTTCTCATACATAATACAAGCTTTCTCCTGCACAAGCAACTTTACCCTGGGCCTTGCTCTGCCAGAATGCTCATTGTTCTTTATATACTTCCTACCCAAGCCATAAACTATTCTCAGATTCCTAGGGAATACCCCCCTTTTACAAGCAACTACCAATATTTACTTAAAGCCTTATTGAATTTTTTTCCTCTAAAATTCCAAGATTTTAAGATCTAAACCATTATCACTGACAGATGATATGCTAATGTAAGTGTCCCCTTCTCCAAATAAGGTGTGTGATACCATGTTTCCCTGAAAATAAGACCTACCCCCAAAATAAGCCCTAGCAGGATTTCTGTGCATTTGTTAAATATAAGCCCTACCCCAATAATAAGACCTAGTGATGGGCATGGCTATGCAGCGTAGCCATGCATTTCAGCACAGAGCAGACATCCACTGAAAATAAGCCCTAGTGTGTCTTCTTGAGAAAAAATAAATATAAGACAGTGTCTTATTTTCAGGGAAACAGTAGTTAAGTGCATGGAATCTCCCTCCAAGTGCCTCCAGTATACACCAGGCCACATTCAGATCACCTTCTACCAGCCGTGATCCATAAACAAGTTAATAACCTATCTGAACCTTAGGTTCCTCCTCTGAGAATGGGAATAATAATAACAACTTCCTGGGTTTTAGTGAGCTAATACACACATGTACAGTGCTTAGAAAAGGGACTGGCACATAGTAGCTCAGGAAATATTAACTACGATTACTATTGTTAATAAGTGTAAGTAATTTGACAGTATTATAAAGTATAATAAAGTTATTTTTGTTGTATTCAAGGCTCCAATTCATTTGCTATGTATAATTCTCCCCTGTATGGTTTTTGGATACATGCCAGTAAAATACAGTTGCAAATTAACAAAGGTCACACAAATATATATAGTCCTCAATGGTAACTGTGGGAGATTGGTTCCAGGAATCCCAGAGATATCAAAATCTGCAGATGCTCACGTGTTATAAAATTTGCTTATAATCTACACACATTCTCCTTCAACAACAGGGATATGAAGTATTCTGATTGACTTATTTTATATAAAGATTTTTTAATTTTTTTATTTCAATTTTCTTCAATATTTACAAATTTTTTGGAGAATTGCAAAATTTTGAAAAAATTATCAGATGAATCTCACAGCCTAGAAATATTGAAAAAAATATATAAAGCTAAGTATGTTGTGAATACAGACATGTGAATTTTATTTTATTTGGGTATTTTATCATTTACAATCATAACCTATCTATCACAAAACATCAAAAGTTATCAAGACTTTTACATTTATTCACTTTCACTTAATGAACAGTAAACATTTTCTCTTTCTTATTATTTTTAATAATTTTTTCCTCTAACTTACTTTATTATAAGGATACACTCTATAATGCGTACAACACAAAATATGTGTTAATGATCTGTGTGTGTTATCAGTAAGGCTTCTGGCCAGCAGTAGGCTAAGACTACTGAAGTTTGGGGAGTCAAAAATTATACAGAGATTTTTGACTAAGCAAGGGGGCCAGTGCCCCTAAGTGCCACATTTCCCATGAATCCACTGTATTTTAAATAATTTCTAGGTTACTTGTAACACCGAATACACACGAGAGGTGCATGTTATATAAATAGTTGCTATCATATATAGATTTATTTTTTTATTTTTTTACTTTGTGTTATCTTTTATTATATTTTTATTGGTATTTTTCCAAATAATTTCCATCATGGCTTGTTGAATCTGCAGGTGCAGAATTGGCAGTAGAGAAGGTCAACTATATTAATGTTCTAATAGTCGTTATTATATACATTTAATTATATCTCACTCAAATTTCCCAGATGCATGAATTACACCTTGTATGAGAACCTATGCTTACCTGGCTCTTTCACAGTGAGTGAATTTTATTTGATTATTCTAGACTGTTATTATCAAAGTAAAGAAGTGAATATATGTAAGTTTCATGTTAGTAAATCTTTAAAGCAAAATATATATGTAATTAGTGTTTCAAAATAATATAGAGAAGAAAAGCCACAAGAAAATCAGTGGGGCCTAGATTGGACCCTCCCCATAGCGTTAGGGTCATAAATATTTCAACAACTTCAAGTTTCTAATAACTGGTTGCTAAGTGATATTTTCTAAAATAAATTTTGTTTCTTTTTTTGAGAAGTAAAGGTTAAGTGGTGTTAGCACCACTTAGAAAATACGCTATTTGCTCATTCATCCAGCTATTATTTACTAAGGTTGGGGACCTTAGAAATAATCAATGAGAACTTTTATCACCAATCTTTGAAGCAATACGACAGGTAGCAATTGCTACATACTCACTTCACCCTGATTCTGAGAAACTAAGAAATTGAAGGCCGTAAAGCTTGCTGTTGGCAATGCTCACATAACATCCTACCGTCCTTCCAAGCCTGTGGGATTTCAGGGTGAGGTGCTGTTGCATGTCTGTTGATGTCTAAATTTGTCTACGCTGAACTCTTGCTATGCACCACCCTGTCTCATTGACTTAGCATTTATTTCCTCAGCACCTACCAAGTATTCATGTTGCTTTCCCATTTGGTAAACGCGTTTGGAATCCAAGAACAAATGAAACACACCGATTGCTAAATTTAAGCATTTGTAGATAATATCCCTTTGCTTTTTCATCTGGGACCATCAAAGGAAAGAATTCAATTTAAAATGACTAATAAAGAATCTGCATTTTAACAATAGCACCAGCCTTAAAATGCTTTTGGTTTCAAATAACTGCATCCCTACCGCCAGCAGCTTAAACATATTTTTGTATGAATAAATATTGAATGACAAGAAAGTCAGAGGTTAATTCAGCAGCTCAACCACACCAGTCTTTTCACTGATTTATGGTTCTCCTGAGCTTCTCTCATGATGGCCTGAAGCGGCAGCCTCTTCAAACTCCCCCATCCGAGAATCTGTGTTCACAGGCAAAGGTGGGGAGCGGGTCAAGGGCCCTGTGAACTCTTTTATTTTTTTTTGGCTGGGGCTGAGTTTGAACCTGCCACCTCCAGCATATGAGGCTGGCGCCCTACTCCTTTGAGCTACAGGCCCTGCTGCTCCTTTTTTAATTAGAGAGAAAATTTTCTCCCCAAAGTTTCTCAGCAGAGTTACTCTTGGGTTTTTTTTTAACCAGAATAGGGTCACATTCTTAGCCCTACAGCAGGCAAAAATTATGGTGTTCAGGACAGACTCATCATTAGACCTGCCCGGCAATGAGCACATTGATTCTCCTAAATCTGAATAAAATCAGAGTTCTCACTGCAAAACTGAATGGAGGAATGACTAATAAACAGATAGGCCAGGTACAGCCAGCCAGGGCAGGTTCTGATCCCTTCATCCTCTTTCTGCCAATACTAAGCAAAGTGCTTAGGTCCGTCTGGCGTTTTGCATTTTCAATAACGTAATGGCTTGTTTGAACACCACGAAACAAATACATAACAATGACGGTAATCCACACAAGACAAGTGCAATAGGCATTCTCATTTTTCCCATTATCAATGAGGAAAATAAGATTTACAGAACATAATTACCTGGCCCCATATCAGCAAATCTCAGCAGAGGAGCTGTGAACAGCTGGGACTCGAGCTCATATTTCTCTGACTCCAAAGCTGGCATCCTTAAGAACTAAGATACACCACCTAAATGTCAGCGGAGGGCTCCCACTGAAAATAATTGAGATGAATTCTTGTTTCACGTATTTCTCTTCTTGACTTTGTAACAATTTTAGTATCAACTTCTCCTTCAGAATCAAAATTAATTCCTATAAGGACATAATGCCGTGCAAAGTAACACATACAATATAAACCCCAAATCTAATTTCTGTCTTCTTGGAGATAACGGGCTACCCTGGAAAATCATTGGCATGGTCACGAGTGGAGGTTTTTATTCTCTAAATGTTATCGGTACAATCTTAGCAGTGAGATCTTTGCCCTCCCTCTCTCTCTTCTTACGCCCAAACACACAGAGCTGACCTTGGTCAACCTTTGTGAAAACTAAACATAATATCTGAGCTATTGTGTTGGAAGTGAACACCTGTCTCTCCAGGCTACAACTATGAATTTACAAGTGTTATTAATGACCGCAAATGCCTAGAAAATGTTTAATAAAACCAAGGTATCTTTCAATCAATGATAGATTAATTGGATTTAGTATGGGGGTATTGCAAAAGGCACTGTAACTAATTGCCCTTGTAGGGTGGGAATGCCTCTAAGTGTGATATATAGGACTGCACTTCAGTATGTTAGTTAAGGATCTTGTTATTAAATTACCTTGAAACATCAATGTTGGAAGTTACAGAACTCATTTACTATTTCTCTGTGTTCTAAAATGAAAGGTCACCTTTGCTTTAGACGTTTAGTTTTTGTATTTTGCATGTGCCTGCGGCTAATGATATCAGCCTTAAAATCATGCAACGGTATCACTTAATGGAACAATAGCAATCAATCCCTACAAATATCTGGAGAAATTAAAAACGGGCTGCAGAATTGATTGATGGCCTAAACTACATCCTACCATCCTGTAGCTAGTAAGCATAATTTAACTGTGTAATGAGTGCTACCGAGGGTAATCCCTTTTATGAATTCACTTGAGTGGCCTCACAAGCCCACTGCTCTCGTGCTTGCAAAATGTCGTGACAAGCATGAGCCTTTACAGAGGAATAAAAAAAATCCATTTGTCTCCTAAAGGCAGTAGAGTCGGGGTCCCTCACCTTTCCCCTCAGAGAACTTCTGATGCTGAAGAACCGTGTGTCTACTGCACACAGATGTGGTTTTGTGTGATTCTCTCTACTATAGTTCATTGCTGAAGTAGTATCAAAAGTTTACAATAGAGCTTCAGGCTTACATTATCGTTTCCAGACTAAACATGCAAAGGAGTAAAAACAGAGAGGGAGAAAGCATATTTAATTTTCCTCTCCTAAGCCCTTCAACATTTTCTATCTTACAAGTGGGATTTCTTATAGTAGCAGTTGTATTAATAGCAGGAATGGCCTTCATGACGGTGGAGGCAAATAAAAGTGATTACAGTTAAAAATGCTATGATGAGCCAGGAGCAGTAGTTCACACCTGTAACCCCAGCATTCTGGGAGGCCCAGGTGGGTGGATGGCTTGAGTTCAGGAGTTGGAGACCAGCCTGAGCAAGAATGAGATCCCATCTCTACTAAAAATAGAAAAATTAGCCAGGTGTTTTGGTGAACGTCTGTAGTCCCAGCTCCTTGGGAGGCTGAAGCAAGAGAGTTGCTAGAACCCAAGAGTTTGGGGTTGCTGTGAGCTGTGACACCAGGGCACTCTACCCAGGTGACTGAGTGAGATTCTATCTCAAAAAATAATAATAACAGTAATATGACTATGATTGTTGGAGGTGTATCATGAGCCAGGCATCAGAATTTCACAGTTATGCTATCATTCTAAAACTTTACAAAAATCATGCAAGGATAGTTAATATCTAAATTTGTCTACACTGAACTCTTGCTATGTACTGAATGATATTTGCCTCAGACATGTTTAAAACCAAATTTGGCTTTGGCTTTGTGATTTCACTCAATTAGAAGGAAATTAAATTTAAACAAAAACAATTAATTTTTTCTGTAATTTCTAATGGATAATTATAACCAAGTCTTAATAGTAAGAAGAAATGGCATGAGGTTTTGCCCTGAAAATATTGGTCCAAATAATTCAAATTTTATTTGTTGAACATTAATAAAAGATAATGTTTTCATGAAATAAGTTTGTGAAAAAAATTAAAAATAAAGAAATGTAAGTAAACTTTTTGCAATTAAAGAATAACATTTAACAGACAAAGGAAATCCTTTTTAAAAGTGATTTTTAAAGTTTTATAATTTTTTTAAATATAAATTGCACCTCTGATGCAATCGTGCTGTTAGCAGATTTAGTTTCCTTTTACCAAAAATCTATTTTGAAATTTTTTCTTCTAACTCTTTTTTCTTCTAATTTTTTCTTCTAACTCTTTAAAAACTCTTATTTTTTTAGGAATAATAATTTAGGCAAAATTAAAGTTAACCTCTTTGGAAGTGAAGTATGCCAAGCAGTAGTCAGAAAAAAATAGGATTATCCATTGTCCAAAAAAAAGAACTACATGATTTTAAGGAGACATTTTTTATAAAAGTATGTACGTGTGTGTGTGTGTGTGTGTAGAAATGTGTTGGAACATGTGGGTTTGGAAAATGAAAGACTATCATTTAAATCTGGCTTTCCTCATATAGCACCTGAAGTTATTTAACCTTTCTGAGTCTCGGCTCCACCATCTTTAAAAATGGAGCCAACAGCCATCTCTGGGGTTGCCAACAGGTCAGGTGTTGGGCTGCATGAGCACCTGGGGTCAGGGAAGTGGCCAACAGGTAGTGGGGTCCCTGTCCTCATTTCCCCATCTGCACAGAACAGCTGCTCAATGCGTCAAACTCCCTGCATTTCTGCCTTTCCTGTGACCAAGGAAACCAGTAGACCAGAAAAGGAAACACAAGGTAAGACTCCAGTAGTTGGACTCAACATCCTTACTCCACAGGGAAACTGAAATGAAAACTTGGGGAGACAAATCAAAGAGGAAACAATGCCTCCAACCTCTCTCCCTACACTGGCTCTCCCTTCATTGTCTGAATTTGTAGAAACATTATCTCCTGGCACCTCATAACAGCTGTCACAGTGGTGATTATAACCATCATAGCAACAGACCCCCATTGTCATGACCCTTCAGGTGTCAACCACCCTCTTCTCCTCCCTACTCTGCACCTTTGGGTAACTGAAGTGAGCAGCACTGAGGACTTACATTTGCAGCATGGTTTAGATTTTTCTTTCAAGTTCTCTTTCCTTTTTTAGCAGTGTTTCTCAACCTTTTCATCTCATAGCACACTTGAACTTAAACTTCTGAGGAACACTTAACTTATGTTGATCAAAAAAAAAAAGGATGATATCTATATGCATATACATGTGCACGTATATACAGATTCTGTGCTTTGAACCACTCTCAAAAATAATTTAGTTAATGATCTTTAAAAATTTTTGCAGCACACCTGAGATATTCTCACAGCACACCCAGGTGCCATGGCTAAAAATCACTGTTTTTTAGTCATTGATGGAGGAATTTTAATACCGCATTACATACATTTTGCTTTTTTCCCAGTATGTATGTGTGTGTGTAGAAGTGTGTCAGGATCAACATAAACACATCCGCGTAAGACTCACATTAGAGATGGGACTGCTAAGCCAAGGTAGGTGAGATGCTGAATTCCATCAACCTGTGGACACTCAGAGCAGATGACGTAAAGAACAGCTTTCACGTGTCCAGCAGCTGCGGTGAAGGGTGACCGAGAGGAGCAGAAACAAAAATAGCAGAGGCAGGCTGCTCTGAGCTAGACTGGACCCAACGCACAAGCTGAAGAAGTAGCACAAGCTGTCTGGTTTGGAGCGTTGCCTGGTATTTTAGAGGAGGTCTATCATCAATGAAGCTGGAGTGCTCAAAGTCTTTAAAAAGCCAAAGATTTGGTGACGTAAAGTTGTTGGAGTGGCCTTACCATGAACACACACACAGAGCCATGAATGCCGTCTCCACGGAAGCTAGGTAAGACTTTGCTTCACAAAGTTGTTAAGATTTACGTTGCTGCAGGTTTTGTGGCGTTCTTGAGAAGCTCCACGGTGAGTGTCCAGGGTCGGGCATAGCTGAAGGTGGAAGACACTGTCACCAAAATGTGTTGTATGAGGACCGTGGGGTCCAGGAAGGATGCCAAGTTACAGCTTCACGGTCAAGGCAGGGTGGGTGCCGGTAACGTAACAGACATGACCACGTAGTGATCTGAGTTGTTGGTCATGCAGGCTTCGAGGCTGAGATCAACCTGAGCTCAACCTAGGTCAGAAGCTCACAAGCATCCCACTAATTCAGTGTAAAAGAATGAAGCTTCATCTCTTGGAGAACAGCAAAAACTCGGGCCAGCAACAAAGATCCAAACACACATGAGTTAAAATGTTTAGTACACCCCTAATTTAAATTGCCTCTCTGGCTACGGAAAGAGGAATCTTGCAGTTGTTCCAAATTAAGTGTCTTTACTGAAGCAAATTAACACATTCTTTAGTTCAATTAAACACACGCACACATAGACACGTGTATCTTAATTGTATTTATATACATTACAGGCAGCACAAAGTACGGTAACACAGAGAACACAGCCATCTTTTTTCTGTCACTTGTTTTTGTCAGCGATAGTAATTATTATTGTTTACATCATCAGGTACTAGGCATCAAAATAAGATTATGGAGATGGTACTTCCGTGCTTTCTGTCTCTCCTATACATATCATCTATTTCAGTTAGAAACTTAAATGAGAAATATTAAATCTGAAGCAGAGAAATTCCTTAGAATCAGAGTATGCTGAATATACCAGCCAGATTTAGCCTCTGTACCAGCTGTGAGATGAAGACGGCTTGTAGTCAACTGACTCTTCCACCACTTGTTCCAAGAGACGTTCAGGGTGGAGGTGGAGAGAGGATCCCCACCCTCACTTAGACTTTGTAGCTCTCCCACCCTGCAGGATTTTTGAACCCAAACTCTTTCATTGCTAACGGAAATTAATAAATTGACTTCACAGTTTGGGCCACTGAGATGAATAACGCATGACCAGCATAAGCATTTTCCTTGGAATTTTTATTGACGCTATACCAGAGATGAAGTGGGGAACATTTGCCTGTGGTTTACTTAAACACCTGCTACCCTGTCTATGCAGCAAATGGAAACCATAGCAAAACTGTGAGGCAATCCAGAGTCTGATACAAAGTTTACCATAATGCCATTTTTGGCCATCATCAGTGTAACTCCTATGGAATCTTATAAGCAAAGCTTGATGCCAAAGAAAAGCGGATTGTTATAATAATAATTTAATATCTTTCTGGGACGAAAAAAGGGCAATCAGACTGATGAGGTTTATTGTTTCATAAAGATTAACTGCTGGAGGACGTTTACTAAGAAAGTGTTTCTTTGAAACTTGAAGTTGGAAAACAGAATCCCAGGATGACAGAGTAAGATTGTGACAGGCACGTCATCTTCAGAGATTTATTTGCACAAATTTTAAATATCTAAGATTAACACGCCAGTATTTCTCACCTGACATTGTTTTTCTTTTCCCATAAGTTTCCTCCGAGATGCTAGTATGATTGAGATGTAACCTTTAAAAAAATGTTTAAATTCACAGAGGCTGAATCATGAGAACCATGACGTCAGTCATGTAATTACAGAGCTGGGAGTGGGCTGCGATCCCCGATCCCCGCACCCTCCCACCTTGAGACAGACACTGCAAGGGATAGAGAAGTGTTTAGAACAAAAATCTAATCTGACCAAGCCCAGATGAAACTTTGCAAACTTATCTTCATGGCACTAAGAATTACAATCACATTTCTTTAACTAAAATATATGAAACTAGTAACATAGTAACTTTGCTTTGGTTCACTATACTTTCCCCAGGCACTAAATCAACTTTTGTAAGATAAGTAGTATAGACCCTTGAGAAGCACGTATTATGCTGTCAGAGAGGATTAAGATTGATGAGAACTGGTCCTGGCTGCTAAGGTCCGCCATTGTCACTCAGAGTAGCCAGAAGGATAAAATCTGAAGTTATTACCCAGGACTATTCCCATTTTTATATCGTTTATCGGTACTTTCCCCACACCCTCGTTGTCACTATTAAGCCCCCAGTGCTGGGCTGAGTAACAGCAGTTCTTAACCTGCCATGAACAAACTCTAAAGGATCTGTTGTCATCAGCAGGATATATGACCCAGAAAAATTCAATTCTGTCGTGGACATAGGTCAAAACAAGAATCAAAGGCAAGTTTGGAAGTGTGAGAATGTCCACACAAAAGTGGAACAGACAGCCAGAGATGGATGGAAGCCTTTGCTCGGCGGTGGGGAGGATGCTGACACCCTGGTCCTACGTGTAAATGACTCACACCTTTTGTGGCATCATTAGTGCAAGTTGGCTCGGTCCCTCCATCCCCTGGGTTCCATCTGCATCATCACTAGATAATAGTAAAATGCCTTCATCGCTATCCCCAAACTGGACGTTTAGCCTGAGATAATAGTCCGGTTTCCTCCACGAAATTCTTTGGCCAAGTTCAGAAGGGAGAGATCCCTTTCTTAATTTGGACTTAGATAAGTGACTTAATGTTCTGAGGCTCTGGGTCTTCATCTGAACAGATAAGAAGAATCACCTAAAAATTCAACCATCTGCCATCTACTCAGCACGGTGCCCGGCATGTTATCAACATTCCGGACATGGTAACCATCTTTATCAGCCACACACACAGTTTAATGAACACAGTGGTATTGAGGCATCTCTGAGTGATCCATGAGGATGATGTACTTCCTTAGGTTATGAATTGTTGGGTCTGATATATACATATATATATATCAGACCCAACAATTTGGGTCTGATATATATATATAGGAGCAAAGGCCAGATCCAGTGTGAGTGTGTATCAGGGCTGAATTGTTTAGAAAGAAAGATGAATGACTTCACAGCAGAAAGCCCCAGCTTTGGAACACACTATTGGTCCCTATCTTTCGTTGGTACTCCTACATTAAAAAAAAAAAAAAATTACCATTAAATGCTTAGGGAAAGGCTCGGCGCCTATAGCTCAACTGGCTAAGGCGCCAGCCACGTACACCTAAGGTGGCGGGTTCGAATCCCCAGCCCAGACCCGCCAAACAACAATGACGGCTGCAACCAAAAAATAGCCAGGCGTTGTGGCGGGAGCCTGTGGTCCC
>CAUYTI010019537.1:0-13426 GCA_963575145.1 Galago senegalensis | reverse complement strand
CCACCCTGCACAACCCATGGTGGTCAGAGTCTCAGGGACTGCTCTGGCTGCATCCTGGTGGGGCCCCACACTTACTGAGGAGTACCTAGGCCTGTCTTCCTTTCCCTGTGCACGCGTCACCCAGACACTCTGGAAAAGATGCAGATTCTGATGCAGAGGACTTGAGAGTCTGCATGGCTCACCAGCTCCCAGGTTGCTGCTGGTGCTGCTGGTGTAGGAGTCACACCTGGAGCTGCAAAGATCTGGAAGGAGGACAAGCCTCTCCTCTGCCAGGGTGGCTGGCCTGTCGCTGTGACACTGATGTGTCAACACCCTGAAGCTCCCTTCCCCCAGGACTGGAGATGATGAAGGAAGAAGGGGGCAGGCAGAGACCCTCATCCTGAACTTACTAGAAAAATAAATGAGAAGACAACAGACCCAAGGCCATCCCTCTGACACAGCCCCTCATGCCCCTGCACACTGCCTCCCACAGCAGAAGCAGGTGGATGTAGTATGCTGGGCTGTACTTGATCTCGGCCCAACTAGGACCACATCCATGTATGTCCAGGTCAGGTTAGTGTCATGAGAACAAAGTGCAGTCCCAGCTGCAGAGCACTCGGTGTCCCCAAATCCACATACAGGAGCCAGTGGCAGCCTCTAGTACAGATGAAGGCCAGCCCATGCGTCTGAAGTCAGAGAGACCTGGCTTTCCCCATCCACCCTTTACTGGCCTGTTGAACAAGCAGCTGAACTTGGATTTGTCTATCTATAAAGTGGGGACAGTTATGCTTATGGCCTAGGGTGCCTGCTATGATTAGTAAAACTAATATTTATAATTTATTAAATAACCATTATGCATTTTTCTTGGCATGAATTAACTCATTTAATTCTCTCAGCAGCTGATGAGAGAGGTAATATTATAATTACTCTTTTTGTTAAGGGCAGGAACTAAGCTCAGAGAAGCACAGGGAGTACTCTGAGATCGCACGGTCAGGGAGCCATGGAGCTGGGATCTGGAGCACCACACCCCAGTGGCCCGGCACACAGAGGCGCTCATGGCTACCTGCTGGGGGCTAATGAATGAATCACTGTTGACTTTGCTGTGAGAGCCAGAGAAGCTGGTATCTGTCTGTCCATCTGTCTGTCCTCTCCTCTCTCTCATGCATTTTAGTTATTTAAAAACAAAAACATTTTTGAGAAGCTAACATTCATATGGTTCAAATCCCTCAGGTGACCACTCTCACCTGCTTCTTGCTTAAATATATCTTCCCTCTTTTAATTCAAATGATAGCTTACCATACGCAATGTTCTGCCTTGCCTTTTCTTATTCCATGGAGATTGTTCCATGTTTCCAGAAGCTTCTTAGCACCTCCTTTCAGCCTTGAAAGGGGATAATAATGGCGCCTTCCCTAAAGGGGTGTGATTAGTAAATAAAATGCACGGACGGTGTTAAGTGTGAGGACCAGCACGGTGTAGCCATGTGATTTATTTTATTTTATTTTTAAACAGGGCAAAGCTAAACTAAAATGGCTTCCACTCTGCACAGGCCACAGAGGCCAATACTGGCTCCTGGAGGTGATAAGACTTCCCCCCCCATGTTTGTCCACAGATAATGAGCCATTCGCCCCGAAGGCAGGAAGGGAGGAAGGGAAGAACAAACAAAAATAAGGACAAAGAAAACTTCAAAGCCCCTCTAAAAAATGGAAACTCACGCCCCCAGACATTGAGCATCTACCCTGACTCTCCCATCCACAGGCCTCAGCAGCCCCCATGTTGACACCGGCTGGCTCAAGACACTTTTCCTCAACACCCCAGCGTCAAGCAAAATGGGAGGAGAGAAGGAGTGGGGTCGGTTCACATGGAGCCTCCAGATTCCGTGCCATGGTGATAAATAATGTACAAACCCCAGGACACACAGCTCTGTGGAGTCTGGGCCTCCTGTACCCGAGGTGTGGGGAAAGGAAGCTGAACACTTCTGCTCCGTGTGTGGGGCTGGGATGCCAGCAGGAGCCTTAGGTGGCCAGGCCACTCTGCCACCAGCTGGTGTGACCTACCCGCTGTGGGCCTCGGCTCTGGCAAGGATGTCACAGACCCACGATCCAGGTGGGAGGTGTCTGTCTCTTGCCATGACAAATCCATTTCTCCTCTCCTGGCCATTCAAAGTCTTATTTTTAAAAACATAGCATTAAAATGGTAGTGGCATTATTTTAATCTGCATGCACTTTTTAATCACCATTTAGAAGATTTTTTTTCACATTACCCCTGGAAAGTCATGCTAGCTAATAATTATCAGGAAAAAAAAGAGAGAGAAAGGAAAAGGGACAAGGAGGGGGGAGAGAGAGAGAGAGACCACAAGAGGCAGGGAAGCTCTGCTTTGTCAGAGAGAAGAAAATAAAGAGAAATCAGCCCGGCTTCAAAGGGCGCATTTCCATAATTGCCCTGTAACTTTGGCAAAATAAATCTGAGCGCCTGAGAGAAGCACAATCTCTCAGATGAGTGCACTCCAAAGGCCCCGGAGTGCTGTAGGCTCACTTGTTCCCGGCCTAGTGCAGTGAGAGAATGCAGGCCTCGTACCCGGCACAAAAGCCATGAAATCACAGCCTTGCCGTCCAGGCCGGCCAGCCGGGCCCCAGAGTCAGGACTTACCCTGCTTTTGTGCCCCTCCTGCTCCCTGACACAGGAGGTGCACACCCCCCCCCCCCACATACACACACGCAGGCAGGTAAAATAATCAAGAAAATAAATAGATACATTTATATCCACGAGGGGTTGGCAGCATCTGAGGGATGCCCATAGCTATGAGGTGGGCCCTCCTCTGTGAGAACCTTTGTGTCACCTGCTGCTGACAGAGATCCCAGGGAGAAAGGCCCCCCTCTCCAGACGCACGTGCTCTTTGTGGGTTGACTCCCTCCCTTTTACCCCAGAAGGTCCCACCTCTAGCAGCTCCTGCCCCCAGCACCACCCCAAGTAGAAGCTCGCTCTTCTTCCCAGGCTTGGATGGTTTCCGGTTTGCTCTTTCTCTCACTCTGACTTCCCTCTTCTAGGGCCAAAAGGTTTTAAGGAACAAAAACTCTCCACTTAGCACCCTGTTTTAACGTTTCTGTTAACAGAGCTGTGGTTTCTGGGAGAAAATTCTTGCCCTGGCCGCTTCAGACGCCTCTCCTGCCTCAATGCTGAGGTTTCTCAACCTTGGTGCTATTGACGTTTTAGGCCAGATAATTTTTTTGTGGGGGGTCCTACTTTGTGCCTTGTAGGACCTTTAGTGGTACCCCTGACCTCTATCCACCAGATGCTAGCAGCACCCCATCCTAGTCATGACAATCAGAAATGCCTCCAGATGTCAAATGTCCCCAAGGTGGAAGCTTGGGGGGAAGAAAAAATCGCCTGGTTATCTACTCCAGTCATACCCCTAGGTCAAGAAGAGATGCCCGGATGGAGGTTTTCCATCCAGGCAATTGGAATAGCCTTTGGAGGCCAGTCAAAGTCTCCTCAGAGGGGAGCTGCAGCCACATTACAGGTAGGCTGATCACACACTAGGTGGGCATTTTTATTTTTATTTACTTATTTTTCAAGATGGACATTTTTAAAGCAGTCAAGTTGGCTAATGGGATCTGGTGGCAGTGGCCAATTAGGATCAAAAGGCAGTATCCAGAGAGATTATGGGGTCCCCCCCCCACCTTTATGCCTAATCTTGGACACACTGGTTTGTGGGAACGCTTGGGTTAAGTTCGTCAAATACAACCTTCGCGGTTTCGCAAAATGCTGAAAGTGGGTCTAGAGAATATAGGAGACTTACCCCCACTCAAGTTGGAGTTAGGTAATCACAGACACAATTTTTACACCCTGCAATGGCTCGTGTTCACTTGTTGGGGGTGAAGGGTCCACACAACCAGAAATTTTATGATGCAGAGGACATTTCTAGAAGGATACAAATAATTAGTCCCAAAGCAAGTCCCTGGCAGAAACTCCAATAACATAAAAACAGTAGATGTCAGATACCCCAATTCCTCCCCAAGCATTCAATCCCTCTGGCTCACCTTCCAGAAGGCAAGTGGGTCTAAGACGGTGGAGCCTTTGGTGCAGGCTGCGCAAAGACACCGATCCAATAGGTGGGGTCCTGCCCTCTCCTCACTCTTCACCTGGGATAGGTGAGTGGCTCCTGCTGCCCTAACCCTCTGGCCCTTCCATGTTAGTTTCTGCCTGGACCCCATCTTCCGCACCCTGTATTCCCCACCAGAGAAATTCAATTGGAGAGCATTAATGTGCTGGTCCCTGAGGTGGACAGTCACTTAGGGAGATAATTTTATTCTCCTCTGGTTCCCTGGCCCTGAGATGCATCCGCTTCCCTCCAGCTCCATGAAGATAATGAGGGAAGCAGTGCCACACTTTCCGTCCTCTGACCTAATTGATTAGCCCACACACCTCAGAGTGCTTTGCATAACCAGCCCCGACAGCAGGCACCCCTTCCAGGTGGAGTGATTGACATTTTATTTCTAATTGAAGCTCAGTCTGGACCAGGGATGAGATTCCCATATTCTTTCTCTCTCTCCTTCTCTAAGAAGTTTTCCCAGTTTCTTTTTAGATTTGGGGGACCAAAAATAAGGGAGGCAGTTTCTAAGGTTCCTGAGAGGAGGAGGTCCTGGCAGGAGGCAAGGAAATGAGAACTTGTTCCCTGGTGAAATGAAAGGGCTGTTAAGGAAGGCTGTCTCCTCTTTTTTAGCTGAAATGCTGTGAGACCTTTTTGTTTTGGTTAGATTATCTCATTAGGGTCAACCTGGGGCCAGGTGAAGGGCCCATGTATTCTGGGGGATAAGAGAAGTGACAGGAGAATGGCTCTCAGGTGTACGCCATCTGTCTTCTAGTACCGACTTCAACAAGATCCATTATCCCCAAAATGTGAGTGGCTGAAAATCTGTCCCAATGCCAGGGTCTTTACTGGAGAAGGACCCAGGGACCTGCACTCAGGTTTCTCCAAGCCCCCTTCAGGCCTCCCCACTCTCACGGAGCTCTGAGCAGACCCACTGCCTCCACCCTGGGGGATGTCGCTGTGGAAAGGCTGCCTAACTTGAACCATCACACCCAGGATCACAACCCCTCTCTCTGCTGTGGGTCACTTGGCAAATTCCCTTTCTCCCTTGGAGAAGCTGGGGGCTTCAGAGGATTCAGAGGGTCTTGAATGTAGACACTTCATTTTTATGAGTGATGGAGGGAGTAGGGTACTACGGCTGGGAGTTTGAAGAGTAGAGTATGAGATTCTGGAGTGTGATTCTAGGAGTAGAGTTGTTTATGCCTGACCGCTGCGAGGCAGCAGCACCGACCAGGCTTTGCCAGGCCACTGAGTTACCCCCATTTTGCAGAGGAGACAAGAGGGCACAGAGACGTTACTTGTCTGCCTAGGAGGTTCACAGGAGGCAAATGCTGCCACAGGTAAGCCTGTGAGGCAGGAGAGGGAGCATGTGAGGGGGAGGTGGGGTGTTGTCCTTGTAAAGATCTTCACGGTCCTAAACTGGCCTCTGCCTCAGAACTGGTCCTAAGTTCCTGGCTTCAGGTTCAAGGCCCTGGCAGTTGAAGTCCTCTCCACCTGGGGGCCGTGAACAGGGCCAGAGAGAAACCTGAGTCTGTGCTTAGGACCTGGGAAAGGGCCTGAACCCCAGAAAAAAGCAATTTCAATAAAGAGCAGGGAAGAGAGGGGGCAGAAGGCTGGAGCCCAGCTGTCTTTGGAAGATGTCCCCTCCGCTTCCTCAGCACTCTGTGCGCTCCGCCCCCAGACTGCCAGGGCGGGTACCTCCACCCCTCTCGCCCCAGGGGGACTCAGCACTGCTGGCCCCAGCCTCAGAAGGGACCCCCAGCGGTGTGGTTCTGGTTGCTGTGCCCCCAGGGACACAGTCACTGCCTGGAAGGTGTACTGTGCTGTCTTGTTCCTCGGCTGTGTGAGCTCTTCACAGACCTCTCCTGGAACCCGAGGGATTGTCACGGGGTTGAACACCCGACACATGCCCCCCCCCCAGTTATTAAGGGAGGAGGAGCATGTAAAAAGGCGCTCCCTCCACTTTCTACCCCGAGGCGGCACTCTCTCAAGCACTTCCCTACAACTTCTTCAAGTCAAAGTTGGGCAAGATGGGCTGTTGGCCTGAAGGAGGAAAAAGAGGGCGCAAAGGGGGCGTGAAGGCCGGCCTAGCTGCAGAGGCCACCACGGCGAGGTGCGGAGCGGCCCTTTTGTCCTGTAGAGGGAGCTCCAGCCCCAAATTTGTCGGCTCCCTCCCCCGGCCTGTCCACTCCAGGCCAGCCTGGTGCTGGAATCTCCGCTGGAGAGGGGCAGTGGCCCGACCCCCTTGCGCCCCCGGCTGATCTCAGAAACCTGCCTCTCCCAGGGCACTTGGGAAAACCCACCAGGGTGTCAAAAGACCGGCTCCCCAACTGTCAACTCCAGCCTGTCAGAGACAGTCTCCTGGAGGGAAGAATGTGGACCCCTAGATTCCCGCCCTGTCCATGTGTCCCCGCCATCACCCCACACCCTGGCATCTAAGGAGGAAGGGGTGGGTGCGATGTGATTGGAAGGAGGATTGGAGCTGGGCGTGCACAGCCCCTTGTGTCAGACTGAGAAAACCTCAACTGTGCTTATCAAAGAATGGGGACCAGGGGAATGATGAGAACCTCCCAACTCAACCCGCTGCAGTCAGATCCTTCTTTAAGTCTTTTTGCTCTGTCAAGACCCGGAGGAGGTTTCTCCCTAGACTGGCGGGCTGGGCCCACTGTTCAGGCTTCTGATAAGGAGTCTCGCCCTGGCTCTCACCTGTCTCCGCCACCCTTTCTCCCAGGTGCGTCTCCAGCCGCCTCTGCTCCCGCCGTGCCTGGCGGGCTTCGCCTCCTGCGCAATGCTACTGCCTCGTGGCACAGTACAGACTCCTCTCTCCTCCTTTCCCGCTGATTCGGAGAGTCTTCGAACTACCAGGCCCAACTGGGGTGGGGTGGGGTGGGGTGGAGCCAGATGGTGGGGGAGAGAAACAGGAAGAAAAAAACCCTAACAGGGAACAAGGGCCTTGAGCCAGCAGACGGTGGGTTATAGTCAAAGTGGCAACAGCTCATTTATTTAGCCAAAAATAGATATTCTTGTACAATTTGGATCACACATATGTACATTCTTCTGTATATACAAAAAAAGTCAGACGCGCTTATTCTCACTGAAACTTCACCCCCCAAAACCAACCAGACAAACCTCACAAACGCAGCTAGTGCGGGGTGGCGGAGAAGCGAACTTGGGGAGAGCTGAGGCGGACTGGGTTTTATTTCTTTTTTCTTTCTTTTTTTGTTTAGTTTTGTTTTTAGGTATTTATACACGGACATGCTTACAAGTTGTACTATACAGAGCGGGCTTCTTCTTCTTCTTTTTTACAATTATTACAACGATTAAAAAAAAATTTTTTTTTAAAGAGCTAGGATGAGGAGAGAGCAGACAGGACCAGAGCGGCGTCCAGGTGGTTCTGGGCCCTGGAAGAGAGAGAGACAGTGGTAGCAAAGGAGCTGAGATTTTGGGTGAAATTTGGGAAGAGGTGGCTGCCTAGGGCGAGGAGACCCTACCTGGGCTAGGGGCAGGGAAGCGGGGAGGTGTCGCTATGCAAAATTACGTCCAGCTGTAGACGTAAGTTCGGGTGGGCAGGAGGCATCAGGAACCCAAGGTCCCAGGCTGGAAGGAGGTGGGTGTCACAGAGCTGCCGCCCACTCTTGGGGCCTCTGGCCTGAATCAGGCTTGGGTACTCCCAGCACTGCACCCGCGGGCTGCCCTGAGACTGACGAACTAGGCCCACCCTGGCCAAGGAGGAATGAGCTTCCTTCCCTTTAAAAAAGAAAACGCATCCCAGCTGCCTTGCCCCTGGGCAGAAGGCCCTGAGTTGGCTGGGCTTTCTTTCTTTCTCCCCCAACCTCGGGGTCTCTTACCGCCTGGGCACGGGCTGGAAAGCTGTCTTGAGTAACTTTTTCTCCACTTCCAAGGCACTACAGCGATCTAAGGGAAGCGGGGAAGAAAAGAGGAGAGTCTTTAGAGTGGTCGGTTCCCGTGCCCAAGGCCTCTGGCGGCGGGAGCCGAGAGGTTCTCACCCTGTGCCCCCCCAGGCCCTGCCCATCCCCGCCAGTCCGGGAGCGACCCCCAGAGCCCGCCCTCTCCTTCCACGTCCGGCGCTCAGCAGTCACCTGTTCCGCCCTCGGGCTCCGCGGGCCGAGCGAAGGCAGCAGCGGCGGCGGCAGCCGGGTGGCCGGAGGCTCCGGGAAGTCCCAGCAGGTGCGGAGGGGTCGATCCCAACAGAGAGAGCGGGTGCGGGCGTGGGCCGGGCGGCGGGCCTGGGAAAGGTCGGTTGGCCCACGCTGGGAACTTGCCCAGCGGCGCGGAGACCAGTCTGTGAGCCGCGGCAGCGGCAGCGGCTGCGGCGGCGGGAGAGAGCCGCAGGGCGGGGGGCGCTACGGCTGCCCCAGGGGGAGAACCTCCTGCGCTGGGAGGCGAGCGGCGCGGGTTGTCCGGGCTTGTGGCCGTCTCGGCCAGGGACCAAATCTTGGGCTTTTGTAGGGCAGAGGCGGGCGCCGGTGCGGGAGCGCCAGGGTCCAGGCCTGCGGGGGGCGAGGGCGGAGATGGTGTAGCCGCAGCCATCACCGGTGGTGGTCCTGGAGCCAGACTCAAAACTGGCAGTGGTCGGTCCTCCAAGCCCTCAGTGCTGTCTTCGGAGTCACTATTTTTGGAGTCCGAAATGGTTCCCAGGCCGATGTCGCCATCCCTACGCGCCGTTCCAGCCAGGGACCCCTCAGGCCCCGCGGCCGCGCCGTCTAAGTTCTCCAAATCGATCTCTTCGTCCTCGTCGTCGTCCGCCAGGCCCTCACCCCCCGTGTCCTCCTCCTCCAACTCCAGCTCGCGTCTGCCATCCTCCTCTTCCTCCTCCTCGTCCTCCTCCTCGCGCTCGCTCCCGTACGCGTTGCCCTCTTCATCAGTGCGGCTGCGAGGCGCCCACGTCATCTTGTTCTCCTTCTTGAGGCGCCGGCGCGCGTTGGCGAACCAGGTGGACACCTGGGTGAGGGTCATCTTGGTGATAATGGCCAGCATGATCTTTTCGCCCTTGGTGGGGTAGGGGTTTTTGCGGTGTTCGTTGAGCCAGGCCTTGAGAGTACTGGTGCTCTCCCGGGTGGCGTTCTTGGGACGGGACGGGTCCCCGAACTGATACTGGCCATACGGGTAGAAGGCAGGGTGCGGATGCGGAAACGCTGCGGCTGCGGCCGGATGCTGCACCCCGGGGCTGTCCTTCAGCTCATACTGAGCACCCTGTACGCGCACGGGAGAGGAAAAGATATGCCGGGAGGGAGCGCGGTGAGCCCGGGCCGTCGCTGCCTCCACCCTCCCGTCCTGCACCCGGCTAGCCTACTCCCGCGCGCTCACCTCGCCCGGCCCCACAGCTCCACCACCCCCACCCTTCCCGGCTCTTTGGGCGCTTACCAGCTGCGGGAAAATGGGCAGCTCCGCCGCGTAGGGCAGGAAGGCGCCGTAGCCTTGGGCGGCGGCGGCCGCTGCTGCGGCCGCGGCATAGGGCGCCCCGTACACGGACGAGAGCACGTTGGACAGGGACCCCGACGCGGCCAGTTCCGAGGCTCCGGCGCCTGGGCCGCTCCGGGTCCCCGTGCTTGCACCGCCGGCGGCGGCCCCCGGGCGTTCGGGTGGGTAGAGCGGGCGGATGTACTGGTATCCCAGCTGGGGGAAGGACATGGTGGCCCGCGGGGCACGGACAGAGAGGGGGCCCGGCCCCCGGGGCCGCCCAGCTCAGCGCCGCCCGCGGGCTCCGGCGCGCATCGGGGGCTGGGCCGGGCTGGGGCCGCGGTGCCTCCCGCACCGCTGCGCTTCGGATTCGCCTATTGATCTGCTCCGCGGCGGCGGCGGCGGCGGCGGCGAGGAGCCAGGTCAGGTCCGAACAGATTGGCGGAGATTCCCGGGGCGCCGGGCTCTGATTGACATTTCTACGGGGCCGCAAGCCCCTCCTCTCTGCGCCGCACTCCCTCCTCTCGGCAGCCGGAGCTGCCTCTGCCCGCGCCTCGCTCCTCTCTGCCCTCTTCTCTCGGAGCAGTGTCGCGCCTCGCTTCCTTCGCCCTCCTCTAGTTTACACCCCCCCCGCCCTTCCTCTCCCCTCCCCTCTCTGTGCTCCTCTTCCCCCAGGATCGCTTCCGCCCCTCCGCGCTCTCGCACCCCCTGGACGCTGGGAAACTCTGTGCCTTCGCCTGCTCTCCTCTTTCTGACTATTGCTCCTTCTCGCCTTCACTTTTTCTTCTTTCACTTGTTCTGTTCTTTAAATCTCTCGCTTTGCTCACACTTTACTTCCTCCCACCCCTACCCCCCCCCCAACCTTTCCAACCCCTGTGCCTGAGCTAAGGCAGCCTAAAGTTGTGGACACTTAGGGTACCGTGCGGGGGGTGGATGTGTGTCCGTGCCTGTGTCTGTAGGTCCGTCCCCGCCCTTCCACCCCTTCTCTCGCCCTTCCCCAAATCTCGGGTCTGACGTTGCGCCCTCTTATTCGACTTTTCCTTGCGTCTCCTCTCCGAGTCGCCAATCGCCGGGGCGCCTTACAGGCGAGGCCGCCCACCCCCGCGGATACCGAGCGCAGGGCGGGGCGGGGCCGGGGCTCTGCGAGTCCTTTCCCGCCCCTCCTGCCGGCACCGGGAGGGGTAGCGAAAGGCGCGGGGACCCGGGTTAGTGCGGGGTCAGTTGGCTCCTCCCCGCTTCCCGCCCTTCTGCGCCTCTCCCCATGCAGCAGCTCGGGACTTGGGTCCGGACCGGACCCTGGGCTGAAGCGAGCTCTGGGGCTGTCCCTCTGCCCCGGCCCCTTTTCCAGCCCACATCTCTCCACTCTCGGCCACTTTCTGCGGAGTAGGGAGGAGAGAAGAACGCGCCGAGGCGTGGGTGGGTGATAAGAGAGTGCGGCCTAACCGCGGCTTCAAAGGCCATCTCACTGCCCAGGGAGGCGAGGTAGCCCCCAACCCAGGAGGACCAAATCCTGAAATTAGCCGCATTCACGCCGTCCCAGCGTCGGTGGTCGAATCCCTCAGTGAAAAATGGCGCCTGGGCCCGGGGGCTGAAGGATGAACCCCTCGGGGATCTTGGGGAGCAGCCTTAAGTAAGCGTAGCCCGCAGGCGCCCCAAGAGGGTATGGAATGGGGGAGAAGCAGGGAGCCAGAAGCTAGAAGAGGCCCTGAGAACTTTTGGAGGGAGCTTCGAGAAGTTTCTATATTGGCATTTTCGGTCTGGGGAGATCTTTCCTTTCAAGCCCCTATGCCTGCCCCTTCGTGCCGGAGCCAACCCCTTTTCTTTCTGCAAGGATCCTCCCACCGCCTTGGGTGGCTATGGAGGCAAGACTTTTGGTTTTAGAGTGGGATATTTCCTAAATCAAACTTGAAATCCCAGGACTGGGCGCCCACCTTCGCGGAATAGGGCGTGCAGCCGAGAAATTCCTGCAATTGCAACGGCTGGCGGTTTATTGGTTAGGCCGCCGAGGCGACCCACGCGTGAGCCAGGCCTGCGGCGAGCGCCCCCCGGGGACAAAACGGGGGCAGCCTCTGTGCCGTGGAGTGACCAGCCCCAAGTCAGAGGAGGAAACCGGCCACCTGGCCCTGAGTGATCCGAGGAGTAGAATCGGGATTCCTCCAGTGGAGGGATCTGAGGGTCTTTGCCCGGCAGTCTGATCACAGCAACTCTTGGGAACCCAGTTTCCAGCATGAAAGATGTTTCTGCCTCCTCTGCAGACAGCCAGCTTTAACCCCACGCCACCTCCCACCTCTCCTCTCTTTAAGATGTGGGTCTTGGCCCAGGTCCGAAGCTCTAGTAGGTTTGGACACCGAAAATCTTGGGGCTGAGGAGCACTGAGGGAAAGGGGGGCATCTGAGGTGCTTCCTTGTCCTCTCCTGGTCGCCTCTGCCCGGCGCTGGGTGGCCTGGAGCCTCAGAAGGCTCAGGACATGGAATGTCTCCCAGGCGTCTGATTTCGTTTTCCTCTGAACTTCTCTCAGAGTATCCTGGGGAATATGGGGTTCACCTTCACTCGAAATATCTTGGGCTTACAAAACTGACGGTAACATCATTTCCAGGGATGTGACCAGGGTGTCAGACCCCGAGCCTCGATGGCACTGATGTCCTAGTGTGTGCACAAAGTGATGGTAACAGACCAGGGAGGAGATGAGAGAGAGAGAGAGACAGGTGGGGGGATTGGGGACGCACTGTAAGTGCGCGGGTGAAACATCAGATATTTAATTCAGCTCCTTCAGGAGGAAAAGAAAAAACAATAATGAGCCTCAGAGATGCTCCCTCCGCATCAACTGGCTATCGACCTGGCTGTGTCAGACTGTGGGCAGTGGGAAAAAGGCCGGGGAAGGGCAAGGCTCTTCTCAGGGAACCAGGCAAGCCGTCCTGGGGGAGCCCACAGCCCAAAGGGTAAACATCAGACCCAGACATGGACCGGAGAATCTCGAATTAGATCTGTCCAGGTGCCCAAGTCCAGAGCAGCAGCGGCCTTCAGGCTACTCTAGTTTCCAGCTGGAAGCAGCTCTGGCCTGGGCTGGCGATTTGCATCCCACGTTGAGACTCAGCGTCCCGAGCAGCCGAGACCCGACGTGGCGCTGGTGCCCCAATTCCACCGAGCCACTGGAGCCCAGCGCCAGACGGAACTCGAGAGTCTATGGGCAGTCGAAACTTTTACAGGGATTTTTAATTCAAGATATTATATCAGGTTGACACAGGGTGAGCTGTTTGCGCGGAGAAGAAAAGCAGGTGCGAAAAAGTTTATTTGGGAAAGACGTGCGCGCACAGCTGCGCCACACGCAGAAGTTCCCATCATCTGCCCTTCTTCCAGCGTCCCCCGAACGCAAGAGTGAGGAGTATTCGGAAAAAGTGGCCACGTACACACTTGGCGTGCATGCGCCGGACACGCTGCGGGACCCACAGCCCGACGTGCTCCCCGGGCCTGTGGCCCTCCAGGCTCAGGGTCTGTGCTCCACACTGCACAGGAGCCCGGAGCCACCAGACCTCCTTCCTGGTCTCTCTTCGTCTAACCCCATGGTGCGCGCGCGCCCTCAGGGGGGAGCTGCCGAAGCCCTGGGTCTTCCTGCCCAGGCCCTTCCATCCTTCCTTCCTAGGCCCGGAGTCCCCGGGCGGCGGTGCGGGCAGGCGATCCCTGCGCTTCCTGCAGACGCCGCGGCGCGCGCTCCCACCGTTCCCTCCCCCCGCGCTCGGGTTACAGGTTAATGAAATGCTCGTTTTCCTCAGTCATTTGTTTTGTTTTCCTGCAAAGTTCTGATAAGTAGCTAACCAACGAAGCTTGTAATTACAATCTTACAGAAACCGGGCCGATCTGTATATAAATCTCACCATCCAATTACAAGATGTAATAATTTTGCACTCAAGCTGGTAATGAGGTCTAATACTCGTGCATGCG
>CAUYTI010019532.1:0-11805 GCA_963575145.1 Galago senegalensis | reverse complement strand
GCTTTTGTTAGATAAGGACCCTCTTATATTTGTGTCCCGCACTCACAAGGTGAACCCTAACCCTTGACCCTTCACACCCTCCCTTCTTCCTTTTCTCAGCTCTCCCCACCCCCCACTGTTTAAAGCAGCTAGAATACAAATAAGAAATATGGTTCAATACATACTATTAATACTGTTGCTTCATAGAGAAATATATATATATATTTTGAGATAGAGTCTCAAGCTGTCACCCTGGATAGAGTGCTGTAGGGAAAATTTTAAATGCTCATGATTTTAGAAAATTTTTTTGTAGCTCAGGAGGTCTCTAGGCTACTGAGTTTTATTTATTTATTATTTAACTGAGTTTTTATGTTCAACAATAGTAGATGAGATATTCATTACCACTGTGCTCGTGCTGCTAAGAAAATCTTTACTGAGCCCTTGTAGCAATCTGAGGATATGGTCATGTTGCACGAAGTTTGAATTTGATGGAGTGCACACAAAGTTTTTTATTGAAAGAAGAAGGTCTGCGATGGTAGCCATGAGTGAAGAATTATTCATTTCAATAAAGGAATCAAGGAACACTTGATCATAATTGGTCCTTGATAATTGATGTGTTAGGATGCTAGAGGCTTTTGCTAGTTACTTTTAAGTATTTTCCTTGTTCACAATTCTTATGTTTGTTCTGGAGTGGTGTCTTTTTTCCTCTTCTTTTCATCTTCACTGAAGTATAATAGACAAATAAAAATTGCATTTATTTAAGGTGTAAGACTTAATGTTTTGATATACATCCGCATGGTGAAATAATTGCCACCATCACCTCCCATCGTTACCATTTTCCTCCTTCCCGCCCTTCCTTCTCTTTTCCATCTCTTCCTCTCTCTCTCTTTTGGAGTAGCAGCTTCATTCCAGGCGCGTTAGATAGCCAGTCGAACCTTTAGTGAATCAACTGTTTGTCTACACAATATCAATAATGACTTGATAGGTTTTTCCAGCTAAAATCATCCAATAGACTGGTTGTTTCTGGCATGAGTGGACGCAGCTTCAGTATTCATTTTTAAATAATTACATAGAAACATTGACTTTCCAGAAAAAAAGCCCTCTTTTCTGGAAGGCAGCAAGTCCTGTGGTCTACCAGGGATACAAACCTCTTTTCCGCTGTCTTTTGAGCTTTGAATTAAAAATAAAAAATGTGATTTAGCAGTAGCACAAACAAAAGTGGTTGCCAAAGTGACTTGCATCTTTGTGGAGTGGTATTTGCTGGGTCACTGGTATTCTGTGTTACTGAATTTAGTGGTATGACATTGAATTTTTATTTTGAAAATTGCCAAGTTTTAAAACCTATGGATACTTTAGCGCCTGTCCAAACCTCCAACGGGCTGGAATGGTCCTTGGTCAACCTTTGCTGTAGAGTGAGTTTGATTTGTTACCTTGGAACGTTTTCCTATGGCCGTTTGTTCTTTTGTTCTCACTTTAGAGGAGCCGTTGCAGTTGCTTTTGGCACCTGAGTTTTGTAATCTTTCCAGAATTTCTCCTTTATAACCTCTCATCACAGACCCAAATCCCAGAGGCACATGCGAACTCAGCCCAGATGCCAGCAAGATCCGTCCCCAGCCGGCCATTTGACCCTAATGAGTGAGCAGCCATATGTACAGTTAATTAAAGCTGAAGTCAAAATAATAAAATCAGTTTTCAGGGTGCACTTAGCAATGGCAAGATTTCCTTTTGCAAAATCTGAAAACTACTTGTACAGCCACCAGGAAAAAGGGGCAAACTAATCATATTAATTCCCTGTGCTTCAAAATCTCAGCCTCATAGCTGCCATGTATGTCCAGGCTGTATACTGAGAAGTCCACTGAAAGACATTTCAAGAAAGATACAGTAGAGAAGAAAGCACCGTCTGCGTCCTCCTTCAGCTCACAGTCTGGTGGGGCACTGTAAACATTCATTTCTGTCCTTCAGGGTCCGTGATCTCTCTTTTCTGTTTCCCTTGACCGTCAGCGGTAGACTGCTTCTTCCCTGGCTCTGTAGCGCTCTGCACTTGCCTCTCTGCTCTGACGGTTGACTTGTCACCCTTGCTTCACTCTGTTTCTACTGGACCCTGCCGGTATCAGCGGGGAGAGCTGACTGCTACATGTTCAGGAGTGTCATGAACCAATTAAACGGTGGGTAGCCGTAATGAGAATATTTACATCACAGATTTGGCAGATATCCCCAAATCAGGGCTCTGATTTTTTTTGAGAGTTTATCAGCACACGAGGTCCTTGAAGTCTGCAGTCTGGCTTTCATTTCGGATCTCTGGAGTCTAGCAGTGCCTGACATATGGTGGGTACATGATACATATTTGATGAATGAAGGAAGGAAGGGACTATACCTGGGCTCTGTAGGACACAAACAGAATGAAACCAACCAACCCGGCTTTATGTATACTGAAATGTCACAGAAAGGCAGTGATTAGAGAGGCTTGTTGGAAGCCCACCTCCCACCAAAATGGGTCCCTTGGTATTTTGTGGTAGTACCCTAGTCCCATATTGATGCCATTTTAAAAGTAAAGCTCACATTTGGGGAAGTTGGTGAGAAGCCAAGGCAGTGGGAGGTGACATGTTAGCCAGGTAACAGGGAAATGGAGATTAGTTTGTGCAATTATTATTCTGCCCAAGATCCACCACTTACTTATTCCCAATCCTTTTAAATTTTCTTTTTCTTTTTGTGCC
Organism: Galago senegalensis; assembly: GCA_963575145.1. Lineage (NCBI taxonomy): Eukaryota > Metazoa > Chordata > Mammalia > Primates > Galagidae > Galago > Galago senegalensis. Next base: position 9,112 of record CAUYTI010019532.1, on the reverse strand, counting down.
CTTCTCTGTAACCTAGGGCCTTTATGACTTGTTTAACCAATGACCTCATCTGTCTTTTTAAATAAGATAATCCCTACCACGGGTGTCCAACCTTTTGAGTTTTCTGCGCCACGTTGGAAGAAGAAGAGTTATCTTAGGCCACACATTAAATACACAAACACTAAGGAAAGCTGATGAGAAAAAAAAAAACCCAACCCAAAACAAGCGAACAAAAAAATGGTCCATGCATGCTTTTCATGATAACTGCCACCACAGATAAGCAAAAAAGAGTCCTCATATAATCCTCACGGGGGTGGGGGGGGCAGGTTGCAGCCCCTGGCTTAGTTCTCTCTCCCTACTTTTATTTATCTATTTTTAAAAATCAGGCTTAGTTCTCTCTCTCTCCTTTTATTTATTTATTTTTTAAAGTCACAACTGCCTTGTCTTTTGGTTCATTCTCCATGAGTTTCCTATTCCTGAATATGACTTTATGTGTTGTTCCAACCCTGTAATTCAACAGAGGACTTGTGGAGATAGTAAAGATTAAATTCAAAGCAGCAAAACCCTGAAGGATGGTCTTCTAGTTATTGCAGAAGAGGTCTGGGGAAAATTTCAGTGTGGGAGACAGAGAACATTCTCGGTGGTGTTCCCTACCAGGGCCCCTGCACATTTGGAGGGTACACAGTATTAGGAATATGGAGTGTGGGTATGTGCTGGAGATGAGGCTGGGGGCTGGAGGGTAGGAGGGGAAGGGTCAGACAGCAGAAGGTCCCTGAGATAAACAGGGCGTTGTGCTGACAGTCCGCTGTGGTCTTCTGAAACACTCTTTTTTTTGAGACAGAGTCTCACTTTGTTGCCCTGGGTGGAGTGCCTGGCATCATAGCTCACTGCAACCACAGACTCTTGGGCTCGACCTCAAACTGTCTTGCCTCAGCCTCTCAAGTAGCTGGGACTACAGGTGCCCGCCACAATGTCTGGCTATTTTTAGAGATGGAATCTCCCTCTAGCTCAGGCTAGTCTTGAACCCATGAGCTCAGGAGATCTGCCTGTCTCCCAGAGTGCTGGGATTAAAGGTGAGAGCCACTGCACCCGGCCTACATTCTGCTTTTTGTCATTGCTGAAAACTTGTAAAGGGACAAGCTCACAGACCAGGCATAGGCTCACTGGATTCACTTTTCTTGGAAGTCTACCTCACCCCTGCCTCAACTCCTAAGCCTTCATGGAGGAGGCAGTTCCCAAATGAAAGGGGATCCCAAAGAAGTCTTATTTTACCGTCTGTTAGAGGGGTCTCAAAAATCATTTCTGTTTATACATAAAGCAAAAATTGCAGAATCTCTTCATTACAATTCTTTCATTAAGCAGTTAAAAAATGAAAGAGAGGAAAAACCTCTTTCATTTACCTAAGCATATGTTTTTGTTTCTTAGACAAGCCTTAAGGAGCTGGCAGGTGGAGAAAGATCCAAATCCTTAAAAATGGTTCTAGGTGTTGATAAAGTTTGAATAAAGATTGTTATCAAGGCTTCCAAAAATTACATCTCTTCTCTTGACTCCAGCTCTCTGTGGAAGAGCATGAGCGGAAGTAGAGTTGGAGAAAGTGACTTTACTTTTCTCTCCTCTGGGATGGGGACTGAGAAGTGGCATCTTTAGAACTAATATGAATAGAAAAATTGTGCCAGCATGTGAGTGAGTCCTACCAACTGCTTGTGCCAGTCTATTGGTTTGTAACATGTACAAAGCTCAAATGGAAACTACTTTCTCTTTAAAGGTATCAGTCAGAAGGTATCATTAAAACTGCTCGTAAGCTTATCTCGTATTTACTGTATACTGGGTCTTCCATGTGCCATATTTAGTCTTTCAATATCAATGTCATTACTTTTATAATCATCTCCATTTTATAGGCAAGGAAACTGAGGCACAGATAAGTTCAATAACTTGCAGTCTGACTCCTTAGCTTATGCTTCTAACCAGCACACCACCCTCTCCTAGAAGGAGAAGGCAGGGCAAAAACCACACCAGAGCATTTATTGAGCACCTACTGCTTGCCATGCACTGTGCTAAGTCTCTCCCATGTATTATTTGCCCATATATTTCTCTATACAGGGAGGTTGGTACTGTTGTATTGCCATTTTATAGAAGAGGCAAGTGAGACATGTGTCACATCATTCATGTAATGGATCTGGGGTGCTGGTGGCAGTGAAGCACAAACCAGAGTGACTGAATACACCAGCAGGAGACACATGAGTTTTCATACAGGCCCCAGGGTCTGCCTGTATGAACGTATTCATACTCATGGGTATGTTTGGACTATGCTAAAATGTGTGGTTTTCCTGTAGACCTTCCTTCCATAGCATCTGGTACTTACCCCATCTTTGGCAAAGTCTTGCTCTGAGCATCTCACTGCCTGGAGCCCAGCCCTCCAGGGCTATGGGATGCAAAGGCTTCTAGTTGTTGCCTGTGAGTAAGGGTGATGGACAGACAGTGTCATTGGTTGGTTTGTTGTAACAATGAAATAGAGGAAGGTAATTTCAGGTTTTTCTGTGCCCATTAGTTGCTGCTAAAACTCAGAAATGAAAACTAGATCAGATGAGAGTGGAAAGCAATGATTTAGAAATGTGTTAAAGGGAGTAGTTTAATGAATAAAGTGTCATGTTTTTCAGGAAAGAGAAAAAGACCAACAACCACTGGAATGAAGAAGTTGCTAAAAGCAAAGTTTTAAGGCTATTAAGATGCGCATACCTTGAACCCATGTGGACAAGTTCAAGGTTAGCAGTTTAAGGAACTTGTCTCGGGCTTAGGAAGGAAGAGCAAGAGCAGATTTCAGTTTATCCCTATTGGACATCACTTGAACTTACACTTCTCCTGAACTTGATGCTATAGCTATTGAGTTGATAGTTTCTTCTTGCTTCCCCCAACTTCTTTCATCCCTATATAATACTTAATTTAAAAAAGGTCTTAATTATTATGGGTACACAATAGTTGTATATATTTATAGGGTAGATGGGACATTTTATGCATATATACAGTGTACATTATATCAATCAGGGTAATGGGTGTGTCCATCACCTCAGGCATTTATCATTTCTTTTCACTGAAATTTGGGGAGCCATGTAGGTTCAAGGTGAAGTCTGATAAGGGATAAACTGAAATCTCCCTTGCTCTTTTTTGCTAAGACAAGGAAACATTCATTAAACTTCTGTCCCTGAACCTGACCACCTGGGTCCATTAACATTCCAATGCTACTCTTTTAGTTATTTTAAAGTAGATGCTAACTTATTGTTGATCATAGTCACTTTGTTGTACTATCAAATATTGTTCATTTTACCTAACTATATTTTACACCTGTTAACCATCCCACTTTATGCCTCCTTCCCCACTGCCTATTTCAGCCTCTTGTAATCATATCTGTCTCTGTGAGATCAATTCTTTTTACTCTTTAACTCCCACATATGAGTGAGAACATACAATATTTGTCTTTCTGTGCTTGGCTCATCTCACTTGACATAATGTTATCCAGTCCTGTTGATGAACTTGCAAATGGCAGGATTTTATTCTTCTTTTGGTCAGGGCTAGGCTTGAACCTGCCACCTCTGGCATGTGGGGCCGACGCCCTACTCCTTTGAAGCACAGGCTCTGCCCAGGATTTCATTCTTTTTTACAGCTATATAATATCCCATTATGTACGTGTAGCACTCCTTCTTTATCCGTTCATCTGTTGACAGGGCCAGTTGGGGCCAGAATCCGACAGGGACTCTCCATCAGTCCAGCAGAGGTGCCCAGACAGTAATGAATCCCAAGAATGGGCACAAATTAGTATGACCCTGGGATCTCAGGTTGTCGTGTAATATCTAGATTGTGATTCAGACAGATTCAGCTCCAGGATTGCAGTGTGAGGCTCTTGTCTCTGCTCAGGACTGGAGTACACGGCTTTGGTCTTTTCAGCTGTACACCCCAGCTACTCCATGTACTGTCTTGGACCCAGAGCACGCGCAGCACCAGGGAGCTTGTTAGAACTGCAGAGTCCGGGCGCCACCCCAGACCTCCAGAGGAGGATCTGCATTTTCACCAGACCCCCAGATGAGGTGCACTCATGAAAGCCTGAGCAGCGCTGCTCTGGACCGTCTGATGGATCAGACTCTACCTAAGGAATGATGCTGATAGGAGTTTTTAGAAGATTTGCAGAGCCATGCAGCCTAGTATGTTTGAAGTCAATCCGATGATCACTTGCTATTAAATACCAAGAGAGATTTTTTTTTTCTGTCTTTGCTTATCACTTTTGTCTAAATTTGGATTTTATTTTGGGATTTTTGATTTTCGTGTTAGTTCGTAATGGAGCTTGATATTAGGTATCAGCTTGAATTCTCCTTCCCCTCCATTCTTCTTGAGCTAAGAACACTGATAATAGAAAGAAACTATAGAGCTGACAGTCAAGGAAAATCTAGAAAAATGAATTCCTTTTTATCTTCAGGCTGAGCAGCTCCAATGAATAGAGTACTGTAATAAAACCTTTTTATATGCCTGTCATAGAAAGACAAACCTTTTCCAAAGGAAATAGATTTGAGTATTTGCAAGAAATGATAAACAGCCTGACAAAACCCTCGAATTTCCCTTTTAAATGTTCAGTAGGGGGAGGTTTTAACTTCCCTTGTCAGGTAAAAAAGAATTCATTATGAAAGCCATTCCAGCTGAAACTCCGAAATGAAAACTAGACCAGATCAGAGTGGAAAGCAATGATTTAGAAATGTGTTAAAGGGAGTAGTTTAATGAATAAAGTGTCAACTTTCTATAGGAGGAAAAATAAATCACACACGGGCTACCCGGTTTTGTCGCCGTGAATTAGCTGGGTGTAGTCTGCACTGCCACTTGGTGTGAGGAGGCATTAAAACCCAATTCTCGCTAAGATTTGTATAAGTGAATTGTTGATAATGATGTTAATAATGGCATTGCGTCCACTTTCCGACTTCTCTATGCCAGCAAATGCTAAAAGGAAAAAAGAAAATGAGGAGCATTTGAATGAAAATGGCCCTCATTTCAGAGTTTTTCCATTCTGCCGATGGCCTTGAGCCCTGGGTCTGTCTACCAAGGAAGGACCTACATAGGGCCTGCTGCAGAGCTGTCTAGACTCTGTGCCTTGCTGTGCCGGCTTTGGGTTTTCAGGTGTGTTGGTTGCTCCGGCTGCCCTAACAAACTACCACAAACTGGGTGCCTTAAAGAATAGAAAATGAGTCTCTTGCAGTTCTGACGGCTAGAAGGTCAAGATCAAGGAGTTGGCAGGGCTGGCTCCTTCTGGGGGCTGGGAGGGAGAATCTGATCTGTGCCTCTCTCCTAGCCTCTGGTGCTCTGCTGGCAACCTTTGGAGTTCTTTGGCTTGTGGGTGCATCATCCTGACCTCTGCCCTTATCTTCAAATGGCGTCTGTTTATAGTCAGTGTCCAAATTTCCCTTTTATTTATCAGGTCATCGGTTATTTTGGACTAGGGCCCACCCTGATGCACGTATCTTAAGTTGACTACATCTGCAAAGACCCTGTTTTCAAACATGATCACATTCTGAGGTGCTTGGGATTAAAATTGCAACATACCATTGCTGGGAGACATAATCAGACCCTTAACACTGGGTGAGGCTGCTTCCCATCAGAGTTGGATTTGTTAGTGATCAAACTCCATGTTCCTAGCACACACCTGGGCATGGGATCTGAATTCATCACATCATTGTTGAATAATTATAGTAATTCCTTTTCTAGGGATAGGCATGTACAGAGCACCCTCATCTACCGAGGTGTGGATTCTGTAATACTCCTAAGTGAGGAAATGGAGGCATCAGGGGTTAACAGAATATGTTCGTCCTATTCTGCAGTTGTCTGGCTTGTTTTCTTGTTTGTCCCTGCAACTAAGTGAGGCAGGGACCTTGATTATCTGCTTCATGCTTGATCTCTAGCTCCTAGCCTGGTTACCAATGCACAATGGTGACAATACACGTCTGTGGAGTGAATGAATGACATAGCCACAGACGGGATCTTAGTCTGAGTTTTCTGACTCCACACCTAGTTCTGGTTTGTTATAAGAAATAGATGAATAAATGCACACATTTCCACCACTCTGTGGTGTCCAAGACAGAATTCCACCCTGGTGGCATGGTGGCTTACACCTGTAATTGGGGTAGGGGGATATTCTTCACTACTTATATGTCTCTTTGTAACATCATACTAACACTATTCATTACTCACTCTAGGGTGGAATTCTAGGGTTTTATTTTTGTTTGTTTGTTTCTTGTTTTTGTTTTAATTTTGCTTTCAACTGGCTTTTAATTGTCTTACTTTTTTAAGTTGTTTTGTTTTTAATTTTTTCTTTCTTAATGCTCTGGGAGGCCGAGGTGGGTGGATTGCCTGAGCCCAGAGGTTCGAGACCATCTTGAGGTGGAGTGAGCTGGAGTGAGACCCCGACTCTATCAAAAAAAAAAAAAAAAAGAAAAAGCCAGGGGTTGTGGCAGGCGCCTATAGTTCCTGCTACTTGAGAGGCTAAGGGCAAGAGAATTGCTAAAGGAAGAAAGAAAAAAAGAAAAAAAACTTAAAAAAGTAAGACATTTGAAAGCAAAATTAAAACAAAAACAAAACCAAGAAACAAACAAACCCCCCCCTAGAATTCCACCCTAGAGTGAGTAATGAATAGTGTTAGTATGATGTTACAAAGAGACATATAAGTAGTGAAGAATATTCCCCTATCCCAAGCATTTTGCTAGATTTCTAAATAACAAACTAAAAGAAGAGAGGGAGACTAAGCCAGGGGGAAATTAATTTTACCCTGTAACTTACTGGCACACACACAACCGAGATGCACATTAGATGGTACTTAACCTGGTCACATGCGATGCTCTCTGATCCCTCCCCTGCCCTCCTCCACATACCATTTCATTCTGTTCCCTTCCCTTCTCTCCTCTCTTCTATTCCATCTTTAAAATGTTAATTTTACCTTCTAAACTGATTTTATAATGCACTGACTTGTGACCTGCCATTCAAAAACACTATGGGAGAGACACCAGGCATCCGTCAGAACCCATGTGCCCCTTCTCTGGTCACATAAGGAGCCTGCAGTTCCCAGCCTTCTAGGTGTGATCAGGTGGCTAAGTCCTCTCTGTGGAATCTGAGTGGAAGTGAAATGTATGACTGGTAGGTTGGGCCCATAAAAACCTCCTTTATTCTCCTGTCCCCTCTGGCTTATGAGAGAGGGGAATGGGCAGCTGTCTTTCTTTTCTTTTCTTTTTTAGAGATGGAGTATCACTTTATCGCCCTCGGTAAAGTGCCATGGTGTCATAGCTCCCAGCAACCTCCCTTTCTTGGGCTTAGGTGATTCTCTTGTCTCAGCCTCCTGAGTAGCTGGGACTATAGACACCCACCACAAAATGCCTGGCTATTTTTTGTTGCAGTTTGGCTGGGGCTGGGTTCGAACCTGCCACCCTTGGTACATGGAGCCAGTAGTGCCCTACCCACTGAGCCACAGGTGCTGCCCCAGCGGCTGCCTTTCAAAGATGGCAGAGATATTGTCAGCCAGGCCCCCTGAACTGTTGAAGGACAAAGAATAAACTACTTGTTCTTTAGGCTTCTAAATCTTTGTGGTTACTTGTAAGAGCAATGCAGCTTATCCTCACTTAACCAGTGACCAAGCAGAGGTTTGACTTTTGAGAGACAGTGGATCTATGTTTAACATTGTGCTTGGTAGCTGTGGGCCCCATATAGGCATACAGTGCTGAGTGTAAATATATTTAAGAAAACAGGAGCTTCTCCCAACACCTTGTGGTTGCAAAAGTCCTGGAAGTTGACTCCATCGCTGGGGCTATGCTGACCAACTGAACTTGTCACTTGTAAGATGGATGTAAGATTCACACAATTACTGCTGCCCTTTTATGTGCCATGTAAAATAGCACAAGCAGAATAAAAGCATAAATGTGTAGACATGAGAAGAGCAGAGCTTTCATGAGCAAATAAACATCAGATCTGAGTTACTGTGTGGAAGCATCCAATTTAATGCTAGCACACGTTTATGGATCTCCTCTGCAGACAGCAAAGACAGGTGGTCGTTATGTGCTGGTTTTCCTCGAATGCCAAAGATAGAGAAGCAAAGTATGGGAGATCCAAGCCACGGTTGTGTTTCCTTCTTCTCCTTCTTCTTTTCGATATACTGAGTCCCGAGTGGTAGCTACTGGCATGTTACTGTCCAAGATTTGCTCTCTATTAAGTGCAGAAAAACCAACTGATATAACGTTCGCTCATTTTCTTTTTCTCTCCTGCTGTTCATCTAATGGCAACTTCAGTGAGCAGGATAATGGCTGAGCGTGTCAGGGCCAGAATGGAGGGGAGGAAACAGAGGCCTGCATAATTTCCAAACTGAGTTCTTTTGCATAAGTACTTTAGAAATGGCTACAGATTTATATAAAGTTCTCTCCTATTAAGACTCCAAGTTGATTTTAGGTGAAGTCATTTTTTCCATAATCATCTTTACCATCAAATGCAAATCTGCAGAGCTGGAAGGGGCTTTGTGATTTTCTAGGCCAACATTCTCACTTTACAGGAGGGCACTGAAGCCCAAGGATGATATAGGACTTGTTCAAGGTCATGAAAATTGGTTTCATTGCCAGAGTCTGCACTGAATTCTATATTTTTGTTTTTTTTTTTTCATCCTGGCTTCTGCTGTTTTTAGTGCACTGTGTTTTCTCCCAGAAGTAAGTCTTTTGTTTCCCGGCTTCCTTTGCTCTTCCTCCTTCCTGCTATTCCTTCTGCTTCTCCTTCAGATGCTACTGACAGCTGTGTTCCCTGTGGGGGAAGCTGCTTGCCTCGGTCTCCACTCTGAACACTGGAATTTTGGGTTTTTTTTTTGAGTTCAATTAAAAAAAGTGCTTAGCTCCCACATATGAGTGAGAACCTTCAAGATTTGTCTTTCCGCTCAGCGCCTGTAGCTCACACGGCTAAGGTGCCAGCCACATACACCAGAGCTGCCAGGGTTGAATCCAGCCTGGGCCTGCCAAACAACAATGACAACTACAACCAAAAAATAGCCAGGCATTGTGGCAGGTGCCTGTAGTCTCAGTACTTGGGAAGCTGAAGCAAGACAATCTCTTAAGCCCAGAAGTTGGAGGTTGCTGTG
>CAUYTI010019531.1:0-13952 GCA_963575145.1 Galago senegalensis | reverse complement strand
GGCAGCTCTCCAAGGGTCCAGCTTTTGCAACTGTACAAGCAGCACGGGCTTCATGTTTTCCATCTCCAACATCAATTTCTTCTCTTTCTCTTGGTTTCTCTGTGGTTGGTTCCTCTCCCTTTTCCAGTTTCTTAAGAAGCTGAGAAATTATGTTAGCAAAATATTACTGAGCATGTTATAAAAGAAGTTGTTGAATAAATAATTAAAAATATAAACCAGGGCAGCACCTGTGGCTCAGTGAGTGGAGCACCGGCCCTATATACTGAGGGTGGAAAGTTTGGGCCTGTCCCCAGCCAAATTGCAACAAAAAATAGCTGAGCATTGTGGCGGGCGCCTGTAGTCCCAGTTACTCAGGAGGCTGAGGCAAGAGAATCGCCTAAGCCCAAGAACTGGAAGTTGCTGTGAGCTATGACACTATGGCACTCTACAGAGGGCGACACAATAAGACTCTGTCTCTAAAAAAAAAAATTATATATATATATATGTAAACCAATATTGAGTTTGAACAGCAAAAGAATGTAAGATAAGGCGCCAGCCACATACACCTAAGGTGGCGGGTTCGAATCCAGCCTGGACCTGCCAAACAACAATGATGGCTGCAACCAAAAGATGGCCGGGCATTGTGGCAGGCACCTGTTGTCCCAGCTACTTGGGAGGCTAAGGCAGGAGACTTGCTTGAGCCCAGGAGTTGGAGGTTGCTGTGAGCTGTGAAGCCACGGCACTCTACCCAGGGGGATAGCTTGAGGCTCTGTCTCAAAAAAAAAAAAAAGAATGTAAGATAAAGGTCCAAAAACCAAGTTTTTGGTTTAATACTCAGTGGAACATCCAGTCAAAAAAATATTTTGTAGTCATGAGAAACTATGTGAGATGCTAATGTGATGAAGATACTACACTAATGAATAAAAGAATGCTACAAAACAGAACACAAGGATTCCCTTTCTATTGCCATGTTAACACACACAGAGACTGTGGGAGGCTGTCTACAGAGAACACAGTGATTATTTCCAGGGGGGCAGAACTGAGACACTTTGTTTATCCACAGGGTATAGTTTTCCTAAAATAAACAAGTACTACATATGCAATAAAGAAAAAAATGAACATTTCTAAAAAGGCTGCTTTACACTGATGACTTTTAGAATAAAGTTTTCTTTTTTTATAAATTTTATTTATTTACTTGAGACAGAGTCTCACTTTGTTACCCTTGGTAGAGTGCTGTGGCATCATAGCTCATAGGAAACTCAAACTCTTGGGCTCAAGTGAGTCTCTTGCCTCAGTTTCCCGAGCATCTGGGACTATAGGCACCTGCCACAACACCCAGCTATTTAGAAGTAGGGTCTTGCTCTGGCTCAGGCTAGTCTTGAACCTGTGAGCTCAAGCAATCCATCTGCCTCGGCCTCCCAGAGTGTCAGAATTACAGCGTGAGCCGCTGAGCCTGGCTAGTTTAATGTTTTCAAAACATTTATTCTCTTTCATGAAACAGAATTAGCAAGCCACCGACATACTGGTTTGCCGTGTCTTTGCACCCCAGCCTCTTCTGCTTGTGGCTGCATACTTTCCAGAACTACAGCACCATAAGTAGTGTCACTGGTGGAACAAAAACAGAAGGGATCCTCTGAAAATTCTGTTTTCATACCTGAAATGGGACATATTTCTAATTGCAGTGTAGCAGAGCTGTGCAGACACCATCAACTAAATGAGTTCATCTAAGGATGAAACTCACAGAGGCACAGCAGCAGGGACCACTTCTCAGTGCGCTGTGTCAGCCCACCACATCCTTCTGTGCAATTCAGGTAACTGTCTATTCTTTCTTTTACAACAATAATGTATTTGTAACAGATGAAAGCCATAGGTAAGAGAGAAAATCTGCATGTGGCCATGCAGTCACCAAAAGTCTCATGCACTAGGAAAGGATCCTCCTCACACTCCTAACCCCAAACATGTGGTGTCTTTGCTCACACTTCACACCAACACCAGCTGGGGCGCATGTTCAATGCAGCTCTGACACTGCCTATCTGGAGTCAGTGTCAGACCTCAGAAGGAAAGACTCAGTTCCACAAGACAGCTACCACTGCAGACAACAGTGTCGAGTCCCAGGATGTCACCGGTACGACCACAACCTCCCCTCAGGTTTGATAGTTTGCTACAATGGCTTGCACAACTCAGGAAGGCACTTTCCTTATTATTACCAGATTATAAAGGATATAAGCTCATGAACGAGAAAGGGAAGCCTAGGGTTGGGTAGGAGGGATTGGGATGCTCAGATTCCATGCTGTAACCCTCACAGAGCCTTGGACTGCTTACCAACCCAGAAGACCCTTTTAAGTTTTTTCACAGAGGTATTGTCATGTTAAACACAACTGACAAAATCACTGGCCACTGGTGGGCAGCTTGCTCCCTCCCTTAGCCCCTCTCCTATTGAGGTCTGGGGGTACTACGAGACCCAACCCTCAAATCCTGCTTGGTCTTTCTCAAGACCAGCCCCATCCTGAAGCTGTGCAGGGACCCCCAGCTCTCAGCTACCTCACTGGCACACGAGATGCTCTCTATGGCACAGCAGATTCCAAGGTCTCAAGAGCTGTGTGCCAGGAACCAGGGATTAAGATCCTGCATGAGGCTCCAACAAGGTGGTTGTGAATGAGAAAGATGTGCCCTGCACTGAAGGAAATGGAAGCTGAAATTCTAGCTGGGGCAGCAGTGGTCAGGTAGGACGGGAATGGCCTGCAAGTGACAAAGTATTAGAAAGGAAACAAACAGGAACAAGATAACCTCAGAACACGATAAAATGGTTACAGCAAGGGGAAAAGGAGGGGTACAGGAGGGCTCTTTGTGGAGAAAAGACAGGGACGGAGACCCACTGCCAAGAAGGAGCCATGGTCTATCTGAAGAAAGCTCCCTGTGGGGGACAACAGGACAAGGTCTCAGCTGGACCCAGCAGCTGGGGACAGTGGCCACCCTCAGGTGTGCTCTCAGCTGTACACTCACTCTGTGCACTGGTCACATTCACCCTCATATGGGCTCCCATGACACACATGTAACCTGGTGACACACATGTAACCTTTTTGAAAAAATTATTTTTTGAGACAGAGTCTCACTCTGTCACCCAGGCCATAGTACTGTGGTGTCATAGTTCACAGCAACCTCACACTCTTGGGGTCCAGTGATCCTCTTGCCTCAGCCTTCTAAGTAGATGGGACTTTAGGAACCTGTCACTATGTCCAGCTAGTTTTTCAATTTTTTTTTTTTTTTTTGAGACAGAGACAGAGTCTCACTATGTCGCCTTAGGTAGAATGCTGTGGCATCACAGCTCACAGCAACCTCAAACTCTTGGGCTTAAGCAATTCTCTTGCCTCAGCCTCTCCAATAGCTGGGACTACAGATGCCTGCCACAACGTCTGGCTATTTTTTTATTGCATTTGTCATTGTTCTTTCAGCAGGCCTGGTCCATGCTTGAACCTGCCACTTTCGGTGTATGTGGCCGATGCCCAACTCACTGAGTTACTGGCACCAAGCCTAGTTTTTCTACTTTTAGCAGGACAAGATCTTGCTCTTGCTCAGGCTGGTTTCAAATTCATGAACTCAAGCAATCCACTGGCTTGGCCTCTCAAAAGTGCTAGGATTACAGGTGTGAGCCACAGCACCTGGCCGACACATAACTTTTAAAAGGCTTTATGTGAAAAAGCACATCATCTTCCTAGATACATATTACCTACAGTCTATAATTTATGTATTCAGAAATTTTACTCTCTAATTTCTTACTTCAGCATAAGCAAGCACAGTGATAAGTTCCAGAGCCATGGGGGATAGGACACAGCTGGGCTGCTCTCCAGTGTGGTGCTGTCTTTATTAATAGATATGAGTGAAGGTGTCTCTCTGCCCTTCTATCTTTAGGCAGTTGATACTGAATTTGGCATTTCTCCACAGGTTTTAAAAAGAATTTCAATTCTCTAAGTGATCTGTAAATTAGACATCCCCACAGTAGACACCAATGCTAACTCAACACTGTATCTGGAGCTAGTAACAATACAGGCAAATTTCACCTACAATGTTGGGCAGAATCCCAGACCCTCCTCAGGACAGGTGTGGTCGCTCATTGTCACTGGGTCTAATTTGCCATCAAGAGTTTGTTTCATCAGATTTGGACAAGGGCAACCCTTCTCTTGTTATATGTTCTGATTTCTTTTTTCTATATAAAGGATCCCAAACTTAACTTTTACTGACTTAAATTTGTTTTATTCCTTTGGCTTATTTTGGATTCTAACTGTATATGTGAAAATATAAAAATATAATGCTATATTCTAAATATTTTAAATCCTACTAATCATAGGCAAGTTTCAGTGGTTCTTTCTGAAAAATTCTCAGTTTAAAAAGCTGTTGACAAAAGTGATTCTGGGGATGCAAAGCATTAGGCACTGAGTTATGTATTATTCCTTGTTTAAAAAGTAAATGAGAAGGTCAGACAATACTGGCACTCCTGTGACTATAAAAGTTAACAATATGGCTTGGCGCCCGTAGCACAGTGGTTGCGGCGCCAGCCACATACACCATGGGTGGTGGGTTTAAACCCAGCCTGGGTCAGCTAAACAACTGCAACAAAAGAAAAAATAGCCAGGCATTGTGGCGGGCACCTAGAGTTCCCAGCTACTTGGGAGGCTGAGGCAAGAGAATCGCTTAAGCCCAGGAGTTTGGGGTTGCTGTGAGATGTGATGCCACAGCACTCTACCAAGGTCGACACAATGAGACTCTGTCTCAAAATTTTAAAAAAAGTCAACAAAATGCAAATGTGGTTTGTCTCTGGTCATGACACAACAAAGCTGAATTTCTACAAAGACCTGCCCTACAATATTACAGTTTTCTTTTATTAGTCTTCCACAGGCCATTAATTTTATACTTTTATGACTACATGATAGGAAATATATTTGCCACAAATGTGTTACGAAGAGTTCTGTTTGTGCCCATAACACATAGGGACACAGCAAAGACTGTTCTGAGAGCTACTTCTGGGGGGAAAACCTGGGCTCACAGATGAAGGATGTCATCTCCACCCAACAGTTATGGTTGGCGCCTCAATTTCATCAATGTTACCAGAGAATACAAGCTTTAAACTATATAGATCTGTAGCCAATTCTCAAAAGCAACTTAAAAGAAACTCCTTTTATGACTTTTGGGACAAAAGGTTTACTCCCTCATCTTGCACACATACCTGTAATCTGTAAAGCAAATGTGCTCAAGCAATGAGTCAGCTCCTGTCCCATACCTTTAATGAGCTAAGAATGCCCTTAAACTTTATTTATTTTTATTTACTTATTTATTTTTAGAGACAGAGTCTCACTTTGTCCCCCTCGGTAGAGTGCTGTGATGTCACAGCTCACAGCAACCTCCAGCTCTTGGGCTTAGGCAATTCTCTTGCCTCAGCCTCCCATGTAGCTGGGACTACAGAAGCCCACCACAACACCTGGCTATTTTTTTGTTGCAGTTTTGGCTGAGGCTGGGTTCGAACCTGCCACCCTTGTTATATGGGGCCAGCACCCTACTCACTGAGCCACAGGCGCCGCCCAAGAATATCTTTAAACTTTAAAAAGAGACATTTCAAGAAACAGTCTTCAGAAATTACATTATTCATTATGCTGTTCATCAGATATTTCAGGTTCTCCTTCTTCAGAGCACACCCCTACCCAATGAAATTAAGTGTGGCCACAACCTGTTTTAGCCAATGAAATGTGAACAGAAATTAACACCTCACTCCACATGGAAGCATTAAGAACTGGTGTGCAACCTGCCAGCTACACAGCCCTTCTTCACTGTCATAAAGATTGGGGAGAAAATGCCAAGACAGAGCCTCTGTCAGCTCAGGTCACCAATGAATGCCCTGAGCAATGCATGCTCTGAAACACGGACACACAACATGAACAAAAATGAAGTTTGGTTAGACTAAACCAACAAGATTTGGAGACTACCTGTTACTGTAGCATATTCTAGCCAATCCTAACTGATAGAAATGGTTATGTGTTTTTGTAGGGGTATTATTTTAAAAAAAGTTCTCTCCATTGCTAGTGAATCCATGAGGAAAATTATTTTAGAGCAAAGCCCTAGGGAAAGTTTTATTTTCCTTAAGCAACTACCATGTTTCTGGCCAACTTTTCTGTGTTTGTTTGCCAAGAACATCTGAAAGAAAGCTATAGTTCAATGATCTCTTTCCCACCCTTTCCTCACCTAATCTCTTTTCTCCAAGTCCTCACATTTTATTTTAACCTTATATTATGCAATATTATTAAATCGCTATAAGGTACCTTAAATCCTTTGTGGAGTGACGTAAGAGGTACATTATGTTGAAATCTAGGTTTACTTAGATCATTTGTGCAGAGTACTGAGAAGGTAAGGGCTGGTCCCAACTCTAGCCACTGCATTTTACACAAAGCAAAATTCTCTCTGTGATCCACACCACCCTGTACATGATTGCGTCACAGGAACAAGCAGATGAGAGACATAGAAACCCATTCCTGCCACCATAAAATAAATGATGAAACCCAGTTCTACAAGTCATCCTTCATATAGAAAGGCTGAGCCAGTAGTTGTTTAGTCAGGAAAATGTAAGCAGAAGGCCACCAAGAACAATCTATGCCAGGTCCCTGCCTCTGGAGGGCAGCGTCCTTTTGCCCCATCCACCTCAGCCCTACCAACAGGAGTTATGTCCCAGGAACTCCTAAGGCTCAGGGAATACATCTGAAAACTAGCACTGTGGAGCACTGGCTCTTGTCAGTGATCTCAGCACTCTGGGAGGCCAAGGCAAGTAGATCACTTGAGCTCAGGAGTTCAAGACCAGCCTGAGCAAAGTGAGACCCCCATCTCTACTAAAAATAGAAGAACTAACTGGTATTGTGGTGGATGCCTATAGTCCCAGCTACTCAGGAGTCTAAGGCAGGAGGATCACTTGAACCCAGGAGCTTGGGGTTGTTGTGAGCAATGATGACCCCATAGCATTTTACCTAATGCGACAGAGTGAGACTCTGTCTCAAAGAAAAACAAAAAAGGGGAAAAAAGGAACTATAGGAAAAAGGACTAGATTAATTGAAAATGTTTTTAAAATTTTAAAGAGCAAAAATACTAAGTAGTATTGCTGAACCATATTTGGAAAAAATAAATGTCTTCTCAAAATTACCTTAATTCTTATTTCTTTCTCAGTAGTTTTCTTCTGTTTATCTTCCTCTTTTCTTTTATACCTTTCCTCTTCTCTTCTTTTTCTTTTCTCCTCTTCCCGCAAACGTTTCTTCTCTAACTCCCTCCTCCTCCGCTCTTCTCGCTTCTCCTCTCGAATTCTCTAAAGATACAGAAGAATACATGTATAAATTGCCTGGATGGAAATGGCAGAGCAGGAAAGGTATTTACCAGGTAAAAGGCCAGACCTACCTGCTTTTCTAATTTTCTATTTTTAATATATTCCAAAAGAGGTGTGGTTCTTCTAGCTAAAACACAAAAATTGCATGTCGTATTTAACTCCTAAAATAAGATTTCTTTAAATACTTGTTTTCAATTTAATCCTTAAAATAATTAGGGGAACAATGTTATTATTTTTAAAATTAAAACAGGCAACACCATATCCCGAGGAATTTTTATTCTACTACCATAAAATCGAGTAATTTGAAGGTACCAATAATTTTACACATAGTAGATATGTAATTCCTGATTCTTCAGGGAGTCTTGAAGTATTACTTATAAAAGTATATAAAAATAAAATGAATACAATGTATTAAACTGCCAAATGTTATGAATATCTCTTCAATTTTTTACAGATATCTTAAATCATTAATAACATAAGTAACATATTTATACATTTACTTAGATTTAATACATACTATTTTTTCCTTTTTTACTTTCCATGTTTCTTTTTTCAGACAATGTTTTAATCAGCTTGAATTTTCCTGTACTCTCTTATAATATACACTCCATACAATCAAGGTGACACAGAGAACTTAGAAAATGTCTCCACATGGCACTGCTGGTACTATTCAACAAAAAGGCACCAACTATCAGAATGAAAGTTTCCATAAACTCTAAATTAATCCTTGCCTTTTGGGCCCTGGCTGCCAGTCTGACCTGGGCACCCAGGCTGCAGGCCCCATGCACTTCGGTGATGGCAGATTTTGAGGACACAGATGGGAAGTGGAAGATGGTCTGGGCCTGCTCTACAGGTCTTTAAGGACCCTGATCAAATGGGCCTGGAATGAATCCCTGGATGTGACTGAAAAATGCCATGACATTTCTGAAATTCTGAGGATTAGGAACTAATAGGAATTATAGGAAAGCCTTTGGCCAGGGACTCCTAATTTGATACCTTAACATCATGTAACAAACAGCCTTGTGAACAGAGCTCCACCCCAGGCCAGAGACCATGGGGAAGAGCTGATGAGGATACAGACAGAGTGGCCATGGAGAACTCACCCTCCCCAGGTGTCTCCTAAGCTGACCACAAACTCTGTCATAGGGTGAGTACAGCTCATTGGCTAAACTAAAAGGTCATTCCTCTGTAATGGGCAAATTGTGTCAAATGACCATAGTTCTGCTCTGCTCTGTGGAAGGCCCCTCAGCCAGGAGCAGGGAATACCTTTGTTGACTTGACAGACTATGAGGGTGGTGAGGCTGACTCCAGACTCCACCTGCCTTTCCTCCTCTCCTACAAAACAACTGCCCTACTACCCACAGGATTCACAAGAAGGGTATAAAAGTATATTCCTCACCAGACAGAGTAAGCACAGACTTGCAGCAGAATGCTAATTTAATTGAGAGTCACATGCCTGCACGCAGGTACTGTGCTGTGTACTTTACATTGAATATCTCAGAGACTTACGATGCAACAGCTGCAGGATGGCTGTGGGGACAAGGCTCCGTGGCTGGTAAGCCTCTAAGGACTTGCACATGCACCACATAAGCTCAACACCAGAGGCCCTGTCACTGACGTTGACTAAAATTTCCACCAAACCCTCATTTAGACTCGTTCCAAAGAACCCACTGAAGGCCAAAAGCTAAGAAAAGAAAAAGGCAGTTTGCTAAGAAGTGCCCAATTAAGACTCAAATTTCAGTGTCTGGAAAGAGGAATCAGAAATAGGCTCCCAGCCTAGTCTTGGGATGAGGAGCTGTACCCATGAAGGCACATTTGTCCATCAGTTGGTGTTTATGACAGGCCAACTGTGCAGCAGGCATTGAGGGAGGCCTCGCTACACACGGGACACACATGTCAGCAGGAATGCAGGCCCAATGTGCTGCCAGAATGGCCCTAAAGTGACAGCTGCTACATGAGGGAACATTTAAAACCAAGTGAGAAAGAAATGGGAAGGGCAGAAGGCAAGCTCTGAAAAACATCAAACCTGATTTTTCCAACTCTTCTTAAATTAAACTTGTTCTAAAGTGAGTCTGGGTTTTGACCAACACGGACCCCACCTACCCACATGTGCAACCTGCTCCAGTCAGATCCTGGAGCAGCATTCTTCCTATTCCCTCATGCACCAACCCCAATTGTCTGTCAGCCCTGCCCAATCTACATCTGCCAGCCCTGCCTTAAGCAGCCCTCCCCAGAGGATAGTAAACAGCTACTGACCAGTGGCCCTGCCTCTGGTGACCATAGTCTACTCTTTTTTTTTTTTTTCTTTTTTTGTGACAGAGCCTCAAGCTGTCCCCCTGGGTAGAGTGCCATGTCATCACAGCTCACAGCAACCTCCAACTCCTGGGCTCAAGCGAGTCCCCTGCCTCAGCCTCCCGAGTAGCTGGGACCCCAGGCGCCCATCACAACACCCAGCTATTTTTTGGTTGCAGCCGTCGTCGTTGTTGTTTTGGCGGGCCTGGGCTGGATTCAAACCCGCCACGTTAGGTGTATGTGGCTGGCGCCTTAGCCACTTGAGCCACGGGCACCGAGCTGAGTTATTCTTAAACACACACACACACACACACACACACACACTTTGTATTATACAATCAGAAAAGTTGGCCAACAGGAAGGTAAGAAGAAAACAAATAAGAAAGGGATTTGTTCTGTAAAATTTGTATTCAATCAAAAGTCTTCACTCAATGATCCACAAGGTCACATGTGGTCCCAAAGGCCTCAGCTTTCCCAACCCTGTCAACATAGCCAACACTTTAGTGTATTTCTCTGGACATCATAGTTCAAATCTTACAAAAGCTAAGGGGTTTACCTAAAATAAGTTTGTCCATTTAGTGAAACTGTGACCTGGAAACTGTGTCTAGGTCACCTGTCAGGGCCAAACCTTGTGTCCAGATGACCACCTGTCAGGGTTAACTACATGGCCAGGGGCTTGCTAAGGGGAGCAGACACTATTTGGTAATTTGCAGTCATTCCTCCTCAACAACAGTTCTTATTGGGAGGATAAGAGGTTAGGGCAAGGTTAATACTTGGTATTATTAAAGGAACAATTTCATGGCAAATGCTGAAACCCCAGAAGGAAACCTTTCTCCCTGCTGACTACTGCCTGCTGGTACAGAGGGCCCCACCCACAGGCTGTTCTGGGGGAGTCAGGAGGTCCCTTCAGGTGCCCTTCCTACACTTCGCTACTCCTGTGACCTCGGATGTTGCCCTTCCTTCTGTGGGGCACCACTCCACAGCCACAACCCTTAGTGTCCACAAGGCTGAGTGATGCATGTGTCACCTAGACAGTGGTGCTGTGAGGCTCACTAGAGGTCACTGCCAGCCCAAATGCCTGAGGGGCTCTGAGATGTGTCAGCCAGAATCCTGCAGCCACCCTGTCGCCACCCTCTTCTCAAGCTCCACTGATCATCCAAGGAAGCCCGGGCTGATCAGACTCCAGAGGGACCTGGTCCTGCTCTGAGCTGCTGGCAACAGGGCAGATGCATCTGCCCACCAGGAGGGAAGACTTCCCATCCTGTCTCCTGGCTCAAGCTCAGCCTTTGCCTCCAGAATTCTCAAGAGAATGGTAATGGCAAAGGGCCGTAAGTCTGAAAGCATGCAAACTTCTGTTGTCTGATGATATAAATGTCCCCATGTGGGCATCTCCCTGTGAAAGGAAAAGGACCTGATAAATCTAGAGAGGTCACAGGTTCCAGAGCCCTGGCCTGGGAGAGAGGGGAGCCTGGTCCCTTGGTCAGGAGCAATGCCACTGTGGGGGACAATGCAGCTACTTCCAGAATAAGGTCCCATCCTGGGAGGCCCAAGCTCAGGTGTGGCCTTTCCTTAGTTGTCCAACAAAGCCATGCTGCATCATCCGGTCCCCAGCCTGCACAGTCCTGTGTGAGAGTCCCACAGTGTTTTATATCTGTGCCCAGTTCTGCTTTTCCAGGGTGCTGCTTGGTGCTGATTCACAAACTGAGAGGCTGACAAGTGACTGGTGACCTGGCCAGTCAGTGCTGCTGGTATCTTCTCTGTCCCAGCCACCATTGGGTCCGGCTGCTGAGGTAGGACTCCGGACAGCAGCCCCCCCAGACGAGAAGCTGCAGGAGCACCCACCAGGAGGGCTGATCCCACATGGGCAGAGGAGAAAGTGCTGTGGGGCCTGCTGCACAGCCTCCTGCCTCCCTACACCTTGAACAGATGCTGCAATTAACTGCAGATGAGCCCCCTTACTTCCAGGGACTATCTGGAAAAAACTCCGCCCATACCTCTGGAGCAGAGGGCCATGTGGGGATTAAGCAATGTGGCCCTTAGTGGAGCCAACACCTATTCTGTCCTTGCCAGGTCCTCCCAACACATCTGGGACCAAATCCCCCTCTGGTATTGAATAGCAGTGACGTTACTCAGGGGTCATACCCTCCCATGCATTCCTGCTCTACTGATTTGAAATGTCACAGTTAACAGGCTAAATTTTCATCTGGGACAGAATTGTGCTTCTGAGCTCCCTCTCCTGCTCAAAGGGACTCTTGGAGTTGGGGACAGGGGTGGGTGAGACCTTCATGAAATGCAGAGCCTGTGTCCCTCGAAGTGGGGCAGCTGCTCTCCTCCCTGCTAACCAGGCAGGACGAATCCAGTGTAGCCAAAGCCTCTGATCTTCCACAAGACTCCCAACATCTCACTACAGGTGAGCTATCTGGATTATAAAGGTCAGCAACAAATTCAGACTTTCTCCTCCCTTTTCATCCTCAACAGATGACTGCAGTTGTCAGACAGGGCCCTTCCACTTTGCCGTGGCAAACACACCCTATGTCCCTCAGCACAGGTTACTTTTCTCTGAAATGAGTTCATGACACAACCTGAGACTCACCTGAGAGGATGGTAGCAGCACCTGGGTCCCAGGTCAGCACGAGCCATGCCAATTTATGGGGTCCTTCCCACAGGGTCTCACTTCTAAAGAGGTTTCCATACACACGCCTTTGCTTTTTGTGTCCTCAAGGAGCAGCAACCTTACAAGCTTGACAACTTTTTGGGGTCCCCTTTGCTTTGTCTTATGTCTTTCTGGTATTTGTTACTCTTTTAAGACTTGCAATTCCCCAGAGGACTTTCTCAGAGCTGCGCTGCCTGAGAGCACAAAGACACTCAATCCCAGGAACAGGGGGACACATATGGGATGGTCAGTCCCTTCAATTCCCCTTAGTAGTTATGGCCAGCAGCCCCTGAGATGATGGGACACCAGATGGGTTCTAAAGGACTGAATGGCAGGGATGGAAGGAAGACGACTGTCCACCCTCCTAACCACATGGTAGCAGGAGCTGGGTGCCCCTAGCCAGTTGGCTTGACTTAGAAACTGCCATGGAACTAGCGAAGCTGCTCTGACTATAGGGGTGCCGAGGATCTGGGGAGCAGCCTCCTCATCAGACCCCCAAGGTCATCTGCTGAGGGCAGCTTGGGGCTCCTCTAGTCCCCATGTGGACCACTATCCATGGGGTCTTCTGTCACAGATCCCAGG
The DNA here is from genome assembly GCA_963575145.1 of Galago senegalensis. Lineage (NCBI taxonomy): Eukaryota > Metazoa > Chordata > Mammalia > Primates > Galagidae > Galago > Galago senegalensis. Next base: position 1,092 of record CAUYTI010019531.1, on the reverse strand, counting down.
TCCCACTTCTCTCTAAGCACTGATGAGGTCACTGTCCACCTGGTGGGGCAAGTTGACAAAGCGGCCACCCCGAGCTGCGTCAAAGATGACAAGAGGGAGACAGTGGAGAGCTCAGCTCTGGGGCTGAGGGCGGAGCAGCAGGTGAAATCTCTCCCTCCTGGGACCTTACATGCCAGGGGCATGACCTTCACACCTGTGTAGGCCTCACAAAAATCCTGGTCAGTGACACCTTCATCTCTCTCTCTCTCACACACACACACACACACACACACGCACACATTCTCTCTCATTTTGATTTTTTTTGAGACAGAGTGTCATTATGTCACCCTCTGTATAGTGCAGTGGAGTCACACCTCACAGTAACCTCAAACTCTTGGGCATAAGCGATTCTCTTGCTTCCCAAGTAGCTGGGACTATAGGCGCCTGCCACAATGCCCAGCTATTTTTGGTTGCAGTTGTCATTGCTGTTTGGTAGGCCCAGGCTGGGCTCAAACCCACCAGCCTCAGTGGATGTAGCTGACACCATACTCACTGAGATACAGGCGCCAAGCCTCACACACACCCCTCCTCACACCCATTCACAGTGCAGGGACCTTATCCCACAGCAGGAGGGAGCTGCTTCCCTCTAGGGGTGACAGCAGGAACTGCAAGAGGAGCAGAGCTAAAAGGTGACACCACCCTGGACACCCACAGAGGAGGGCCCTGATCATCAAATCTGGAAAATAAGCGCCTTTAAGGAAGGAGGAGCCCATGTTACACTCTCAAGAACCAAATTATAGTGGAAAACAGACTCGTGTACATGTAACTAATCTTCCCAGTGTGTCACTAGTAAGCACTGGCTCAGGCACCAGACACTGTGACTCGCAGGCTGTGTGACTCAGGGCAGCCAGCTGACCCCTCCAGGCTGCAGTAAAACGGTGGTAGAAACTCCCTGGAAGGCTGCGGTGTGGCTTGACTGAGGAGTCACACGCACTTTATTCTGCCCAGTTCCTGGCACAGTTGGGGCTCAGTGATTATTAGCATACGTCCCGGCCATTGCATCACATGAATTGTAAATCCTTTCTAGTCATTCTCGCCTCCCTACATTTCAAT
>CAUYTI010019528.1:0-10535 GCA_963575145.1 Galago senegalensis | reverse complement strand
GTCATTATGGAGGATAGGTTTGAGAATTTCCTGGAGAGCTGGTTTAGTTATGGCAAATTTCTTCAACATGTGAATGTCATTAAAGTATTTAATTTCTCCATCATAGATGAAACTCAGTTTAGCTGGATACAGGATCCTGGGCTTGAAGTTATTTTGTTTTAGGAGATTAAAACTCAATTACCATCCTCTTCTGTCCTGGAATGTTTCAGCTGAGAGATCTGTAGTCATCCTAATACTCTTGCTTTTGTAGGTTATGGTTTTCTTATGTCTGACTGCTTTCAGAATTTTCTCTTTCATCTTAACTTTGGTGAAGTTAATTATGATGTGCCTGGGGGATGTCTTGTTTGGGTTGAGTCGTGGTGGGGTTCTAAAACTATCTGCTATCTGAATTTCAGAATCTTTTGGCATGTCTGGAAAGTTCTCTTTCATAATTTCATGAAGACCTTCTGTGTTTTGTGAAGCAACTTCATCACCTTCAGGGATTCCTATAAGGCAAATATTAGTTTTCTTCTAATTATCCAAGAGCTCTCTGAGAGAAAGATACATTTTTGCTCTCCATTTCTTTTGATCTTTGTGCTCATGGGCTTGTTCAAAAGCTTTGTCTTCAAAATCAGAGATCCTTTCTTCTGCCTGTTCCACTCTGTTATGGAGGGATTCTACCATATCTTTCAGATCCTTGAGGGCTGCAACCTCTTGCCTCAGTGTTTCAAAATCTTTGGTCATTTTATCTTTGAAATCTTTGAGACATCTTTTGAATAATTTCTTTAGATATCTTTCAAATCATTTCTTGAAATTCTAATTCCCTCCTTTCTTCCATTCTGTTAATCTTATTTACTATCCAAATTCTGAACTCAATTTCTGACATCTCAGCCATTTGTTTATGGATGGTGTCTTCAATTGCATCTGCCCCATTTTTCCTTGGGGGAGTTGATCTACTCTGGTTATTCAGGTTGCCAGAGTTTTTCTGCTGATTCCACCCTATGCTGAGTTTATCCTGTTTGGAGACCTTATCAGAAGCGTTCAGTCAGTGGCTGCTTCTGGTTACCCAGAGAGACAGGGCATGTCTGTCATCTTCTCCCAGTTCTCAGGAGCTGGGGTGACTGGGATGCAGCAGAATGACAGCAGCTGTGTGGGAGCATGTGTAGCCGGCTCAGACCTCATTCAGTCTGCTGGGGCGACCAGGGGGGCAGGAGACTGGCAGCGGCTGGAGTGGTTCTAGTTTGGCTTCAAGGGGGTGACTAGGAGGCAGGGGACCTGCATCAATGGTGTGGGGTGCTCGTGCAGCTGGATCAGTCCTAATTAGGCCACTGGGGTTACCAAGGGGCAGAGGAATGACAGCGGCTGTGGAGCACAGTATCGGTCAAATCAGTCCTACTTCAGCCCCGGGGAGGCAATGGCGGGGAGCAAGGAATGGTGTTTGGCCCCACCAGGGTTGGGGGGGGGCAGGAGAATGGCAGTGGCTGGATTAGTCCTAGTTTGGCCCCACCAGGGCGACTGGGGGGAAGGGGAATGGCAGCAGCTGGAACAGTCCTTGTTCAGTCCTGCTGGGGCAAGTGGGGAGCAGGGGAATGGCAGTGGCTGTGCTGGGAACTTGCCCAGCTGGGCCAGTCCTAGTTCGGCCCTGCCGGGGCAAATAGGACAGGGAAACTGTAGCAGCTAGATCAATCCTAGTTCAGCCTCACTGTAGCAACTGGGGGGCAGGGGAACTGCAGCTGTGGTATTTTCTTTTTTTGAGACAGAGCCTCAAGCTGTCCCCCTGGGTAGAGTGCTGTGGCATCACAGCTCACAGCAACCTCCAACTCCTGGGCTCAAGCGAGGATCCTGCCTCAGCCTCCCAAGTAGCTGGGGCCACAGGGACCCACCACAACACCCGGCTATTTCTTGGTTGCAGCCATCATTGTTGTTTGGCGGGCCCAGGCTGGATTTGAACTTGCCATCTTAGGTATATGTGGCTGGTGCCTCAGCCACTTGAGCCACAGGCACTGAGCCAGTATCTTCTTTAAGTGGGGATTTGTAAGTATAAATCTGAAGGGTAATTTTTAAAAAGATTTTAACAAAATCAATTAATGTTTAATTGCAGAATGTGCTCAGCTGTGCACCTTGGTCTGTTCTCCACCCTTTGTACTCAGCATCTCCAGCTTTGTAGCTTGAGTAGCTCTTTCCTTTCTAAATTCAGGGGCAACCAGGAAGATCCCTCTGGAAGTCTCAGTCACTGAGGCAGGAAGATCAACGTGAGAAAGGCAGAGGGACAGAAGTGTGGCTGCCACAAGGCCACAGCTGAGCAAGCAGCAGGCTAACGTAGAAAAGTACAGAATACCTTTCTTTTTCCCAAGTAAAATTAGCTTTATTCCTCTAATAACAAAAAATGTCATATGCACATTATACAAAAAATGTCAAATATATAAAAATCTATAGAAAGCAAAGATCACCCAAATACATTTAGCAAAACCCTCTTGATAAGGCACACACTGGGTTAAAACATTCAAGTTATCAATGACTTAGATTAAGTGCACTATTCTGTAGTCTGCTTTTTCATTCAATTCTACTTCATGGACAAATTTCCATTGCAATAAACACTGATCCAAACAATTTTTAATGACAGTTGCATACAATTTATTTATTTATTTTTGAGACGGAGTCCCACTTTGTCGCCCTTGGTAGTGTGCCGTAGAGTCACAGCTCACAGCAACCTCTAGCTCTTGGGCTTCAGAGATTCTCTTGCCTCAGTCTCCTAAGTAGCTGGGACTATAGGCGCCCACCATAACACCCGGCTATGTTTTGTTGCAGTTTGGCCAGTGCCCCCCAGTTGCATACAATTTATTTGACTCATCTTCTCCTGAAGGATATGCAGGCTCTTTCCAATGTTTTAATATCATAAACATCATGGAATACATCTTTGGGTTCATGTTTACACGCTTGTACAAACTGCTAGTAACAGTGTATCATTATTATTTAGGTTTTTGGTGCATGTGGCCAAGTTGCCTCCTAGAAGGGCTATGCCGATTTTCACTCCTGCCAACGATGAACAAGAATTCCATTCTTGTCCATTGCTTTAATGGTTACCAATCTGGGAAGACAAAATTCAAATAGGGAATACTTTCAGTTTTTAAGTTGCCTTTTACAAGGCAGATATTTCTTGGACCTGAATGAAATTTTTAGTTTGTGTTTCCCGCTGCATCAGGGCTGTGACTTAGGCAGGAGTTGGCTTTCTGAGCCTCATTCCCTTGATGCACAGAACCTGCTCTGCAGGTGGGCAGATGCAAGGTCAGCAGGTCCACACCTCCCAGAAGCAAGCTCACTCAAATTCACACTGGTTGGTGAGAATATGTAAAAATTAAGGCTCCCATGAAAAACTCTGCAAATGTTCTCTTGCTATTTATGAATGCAAAAGTCAGCAATGAGGCAGATGACAAGCCCCTAGATTTGGTAGGCAATATAGATTCTAGAATAAAAATGCCTTCTGGGAAAACACATGCAAATCAAGTCTGCAGACCATCACACACACACACGTACGTTTAAAGAATTGGGAACAGGAAGATTGGAGCAGAGCACAACTAACCCCAGTGTATTGCCTGAATGCTGGTTTATCATTGCCTGAATAGGTCTGGGATTGTTTTCCACCATAGAGCAAATTTATAAACAACATATACAATGTGTGATTCACATCTTCAAGGTAATCTGAGCTTACCACAAAGAATGTGGAAAGCTCCAGACCCAGTTCCCTTCCCCCTCACCCTACCCTCTAGCCCAGAGGCTGACATGGCTGTGCAGAGCTCCAGGGGTGCTGTGGGCCCCAGTCCTTGGCTGACCTTCTGCAGAGATTCCTTGGAGCTCTTCCCTGTTTCTCTGAAGCTTTTCTTTCCAGGAAGCACCTCCAGCACCCTGATGCACAGTGACCTCATCCTCTCACCCCCATTCCAGCCTTTACTTTTGGTTCTGTCCATGTGTGGTTTAAACAAAAACCACTGAGTTGGAAACTTGAGCAGATGCCCTTTTTTCCTCATTCAACCATCTGCCCCTTACTTGGCATCCCAGTAGCTAACACAGGGCCTTGGTCCCAGCAGATAATAAAGATATCCATGATAAACCTCACTTCCTACACTCTCAGACATCAGGGTGTGAGCATTGTCCTACACTGGCTGACTTGCCATCCATAAATTACACTGCTAGGCAGAGGGGCACAGGTCAGCACAATTCTCAACAAGTCAGTAAAATTCACCATGTCAGAAGTCCTATACCTACGGAAACAACAGAATATTTTCTCTGTATTTTGGGGTTTTGTAAAAAGGTACAAAGGTCCTATGAGGGAGGCACACTAGCACCTTTCTGGAGGCTGCCCTGTGCCTCTAGGAGAGAGACTAGGGTCTTCATGAGCTCTGTCTGTGACCCGAGGGAGCATTCACAGGACGGAGACTAGGGTCTTCATGAGCTCCGTCTGTGACCTGAGGGAGCATTTGCAGGAGACTAGGGTCTTCATGAGCTCCGTCTGTGACCTGAGGGAGCATTCACAAGACGGAGACTAGGGTCTTCATGAGCTCCGTCTGTGACCTGAGGGAGCATTCACAGGACGGAGACTAGGGTCTTCATGAGCTCCGTCTGTGACCTGAGGGAACATTCACAGGATGGAGACTAGGGTCTTCATGAGCTCCGTCTGTGACCTGAGGGAGCATTCGCAGGAGATTAGGGTCTTCATGAGCTCCGTCTGTGACCTGAGGGAGCATTCACAGGACAGAGACTAGAGTCTTCATGAGCTCTGTCTGTGACCAGAGGGAGCATTCACAGGACGGAGACTAGGGTCTTCATGAGCTCCGTCTGTGATCAGAGGGAGCATTCACAGGATGGAGACTAGGGTCTTCATGAGCTCTGTCTGTGACCTGAGGGAGCATTCACAGGACGGAGACTAGGGTCTTCATGAGCTCTGTCTGTGACCTGAGGGAGCATTCACAGGATGGAGACTAGGGTCTTCATGAGCTCTGTCTGTGACCAGAGGGAGCATTCGCAGGAGATTAGGGTCTTCATGAGCTCCGTCTGTGACCTGAGGGAGCATTCACAGGACGGAGACTAGGGTCTTCATGAGCTCCGTCTGTGACCAGAGGGAGCATTCGCAGGAGATTAGGGTCTTCATGAGCTCCGTCTGTGACCTGAGGGAGCATTCGCAGGAGATTAGGGTCTTCATGAGCTCTGTCTGTGATCAGAGGGAACATTTGCAGGCTTATTCTCAGTTTCTCCAGGTTTCTCAGTCTCCACATCATGAAACCGTAAGAGCACCCTCACATCACCCATAATAGGATGCAGGATTAATTCCTACCAATTAACATTTATTAGCCCACTAGAAGACAAATCTAGTGAACAGGACTGGCTCAGTTGACAGAGGATTTTGGCACTTTCCCACCACTGTGCTGTCTGCTCACTCATCATTAGTTGGGTCACTGCCAGCTAACCTGCCACGTCCTGAAGCCATCCAAGGGTCATACCCTAGGAAGGTGGCCTGGTCCATGAGGTCTCTGGTCCACAAAGTCTCTGGAGGTCCTCTGTGCTAACCAATATCCTTGGAAACATCTGTTTTCAATAAACACACAGTCCAGGAGGAAAGATAGGGTCTCCTGCACACAGCAGCCTCAGAACACCCTCAGGTGGTGGTTCTGAGGGGGAGCTCACAGCAGCACCAGTGCCTGGGAACTTCATAGGAAGTCTCTGTCCAGCCCTAGATCCACCACATCAGAGGCTGGGTGGGGCCAGCAACCTGTTTTTAAGCCCTGTGGATCACTCTGGTGCACACCACAGGGGAGGAGCTCTGCTCCCAGCCAGCTGACCATGTCCCACCCATGACACCAGCATCACCTGGTGTGGTGACCGTGGGCCTGGTGCGACTCAGGGTCCCTCCATGACCCCTCTGAAGGGCCTGCTTATAGAGAAAAACAGTTTAACATAGTCAGTTCCTATGCTCTCCCTTTTGAATTATTAGTGGAAACTTGTCAAGATGCCTGGAGAATTTTCCCCAATTCAGCTGATACACTGTCAGGTCACATCTCTAAAATGAGCTCAGTCAGCCTCAGAACAGCTGGCACTGAACAGCCAAGGCCTGCTGCTCCTCCACTCCACATAACCAAGAGCTGCCAGACTAGGGTGGGTCCTAAGACGGCATCTCATCTAGCCCTTTCCCTACCAGTCTGAACACATAGGCCACGAGGAAACCTTGTGAGCACACATGTAACCACAAATGTGACAATCAAGTAGGGACGGCAGCTCTGGTGCCCATGGGCCTGGGGTCTCCTGGCCATGTACATGGGGTGGCCCGAAGTCTGTCCATCAGATCAACCTCATTGCAGGGCTTTTCCTGGAGAATTTTAACTCCACATTTCTGACCTTGGCATGTCCTCTGATGCTGTCTGATTCCTGAGGACTTCCTTCTCTACTAGCCTGGACTTAATTCTGACTGTGATTAGCCCGACCATACTTACTCACCCAGAAAATTAAAAAATGAATAAATAAAAGGTCTGGGCCTGTGCCTGGTGCCCTGAAACCTGCCTGGAGATCTGAGGGAAATGATCTCCTTCCAGGCTTCCGTTCCTCCTGATAGACTCACTCTCTCCCCTCTATTGTACTCAGCAGTGCTCATTACAGCTAAAGTTCTGGTTATATGTGTTCATGGAGATAATTTAACTCAACTCAGTTTATAAGGAAACACTTGCTCTGTGTAGGCTGCCAGGCCAGGCCCTGGAGAGATGGGCCCTTCACTCCCAGGGACCGTGACAAAGTGAGTAATGGTCCAGGTCCTCACCCCAGAAACCTGTGAGGACTTTCTGTGAGACAAGGGACTCTGTAGGTTTAACTAAATTAAAGACTTTAAGATGCAGAAATTTTCCTGGATTGTCTGAGTGATGACAAGGGTCTTTATAAGAGAGAGGCAGGAGGGCCAGAGTAAGAGGAGGGAGGGAGAGACAGGGAGAGAGATTTCAATAGGCTACTCTGCTAGAAAAGGCAAGAAATTCTCCCCAAGAGCCTCCAGAAGTGCTGAGGACCTCTGACCGCAAAACTGTAAAATAATTCATTTATATGTAGCTTTAAGCCACCAAATTTGTGATAATTTGTTCTGGCAACAATAGAAAACATAGGAGTTTATAATCTGCCAAACAGAGACAGGATGACACAACCAACTCACTTTAACTTTAAAGTGAAAGTACAAAATATAAACGCATTGCTGTGGAAATGCTGGGTAAAGCCGGTACTTTCGGCTGCAAAGAGGAGGGAGGCTTCCCCGAGGATGAGCCCTGGTGACTGGGCTTTCAAAAGGGAAGATGCAGGAGACGCAGGAGACAGGGACAGAGCCGGGAGGGATGGAACGGGCACAATGCCGACCCAGGCCCTGTGACCAGCTGGATTCTCAAAAGCAAAAACTACTTGACCAAAAGTTCATACACTCTATTCAGGATATAATAGATCTTTAAGTCTGTTAAAAAACAAATAAACAAACAAACAAACAAACAAAATAAAAACAAAAGAACACCAAAAACCTCTGTAATATCAACAACTACATTATAGGGAGCATACATGAGAATTTTAACAGAAATGCAGATCTACACAGAGTAGGCTGTGGCCAGGGCGAACCTGGCCTGTTTTCAGACATGCAGGCTGGACAGGGGTGAACAGAAGAGCAGAAAAACATGGTTCTTTAAAAGGTTTCCATTAACATTTACAATTAGATACGTCCTACATCCCTGAAAGCAAGCTAAAGGAAACAGAGGGATCCAATGGGATGTTCTCAGCAGAAGAGACTCATGCTGGAGACTGACCCAGGCCCGTGTGGAGGAGACTCACGCTGGAGATGCCAGGGAGACTGACCCAGGCCTGTGTGGAGGAGACTCAGGCTTGCTGGAGAGACAGACCCAGGCCTGTGTGGAGGAGACTCACGCTGGAGATGCCGGGGAGACTGACCCAGGCCTGTGTGGCAGGTTTGGTGTTTTTATTCAGTTAAGTCAGACCTGTGATCATGAGTAATTCTGAAGGGCTCTAGTTCAGCCTGGGTTTGATCATGAGGCCATTATTCTGATGAAATAACTTTTTGGGGACAGAGTCTCGCTCTGTCACCCTGGGTACAGTGCCAAGGTGTCACCACAGCTCACAGCAACCTCAAGCTCCTGGCCTCAAGTGATCCTCTTGCCTCAGCCTCCTAGTGTGCTGGGATTACAGGTGTCAGCCATCAGTCCTGGCCCCAATTAAATAAACTTCTAAGCCCCTTTGGTGGGGCTAAGAAGTACAGAATGGTCTCCATCGCTGCTCTGCACCTTCCACGCTCTCCATTGACCATTCTCTAGGCACCACTTAGGAGAGAAGTGCGCCCAAGGCCACCCCACACACAGGGGCTTCAGCAACTGTCACTTCTGTCACCTTCTGGGACCTTTATTCGTTTTTGTGCTGTTCATGTTCATTCCAAGAGAAGGCGGAGGAGCAGGTGGTCTCCACTGGCCTGCTCCTGTGAGAAAGGCCCGGGGCTTCTGAGGAAGGGCCCACAGCCACCACGCAGGCCCCGATGCCCTGTGATGGAACCACGTGCTTTGGGAACCAGCTGTCCTCACCAGGCGAGCCAAGCTCACAGCTGGGCTCTGAGGCTGCTGGGCCTCCCACCTTCCCACCTGAGCCCAGAAATGTGACCTCAGACTGACTGCATTCAAAAGGTGTCTTCTGAGTCCTTCTGTCCTTCCTCGAAGCTTTGTCCTGAGGCAGTGAGCGGTTACTATGGTTTTCATCATCTTCCACTGGAATACTCGGCACGTCCTCCAGAAACAGAGGAGAAGGGCAGCGGAAGGACTTCAGGGATGTGGGGGGGTCTTCGGCAAAGTACAGGCTGGCTTGGGCATTCTCCAGAGTGTTCGAGACCTAATTATCAAAGAAGCAAGCATGGGGGGAGCACGAGTGGCCTCTCTTTCTCCTTCTTCTTCTCTATTAAAGAATATATATATATGTGTGTGTGTATATGTGTGTATATATATATATATATATATGTGAGAAACAGAGTCTCGCTGTGGTGTCACAGCTCACAGCAACCTCAAACTCTTGGGCTTAAGCAATTCTCTTGCCTCAGCCTTCCAAGTAGCTGGGACTCTAGGCACCTGCCACAAAGCCTGGCTATTTTTAGAGACAGGGCCTCACTCTGGCTCAGGTTGATCTTGAACCTGTGAGCTCAGGCAATCCATTCTCCTTGGCCTCCTAGAGTGTAGAGATTACAGGCATGAGCCACTGAGCCTGGACTAAAGAGTATTCTTTCACTTTCATAAAAGTGAAGTTCAACTGCAGAATTTGAGTTAGAAGATATCTTAAAGATTAACTAAATCCCTTTATTCTAAGGAGTAAATTAAATGAACTGAAGTAAGGCATGAAAGAAAACTGTGCGAGTTAAAGGCCCAGAGACCAGGCTTCAGCCGCAGACATGGACATGGGCCGACCTGCTGTGACCTCAGGCAGGCTCTTTACTACGATCACATGTGGGCCCTGGACGGGAAAGGTGGGTGATGGTTATGCCAGAATTACCAGGGGAGCTTTCTGAAAGTATAGACCGCTTGGCCCCAACATGAAGATTATCACTCAAAAAATAAGGAGACAGGAGAGCAGGAACCTGCATTTGGAGGCTTCCCAGGTGGATGGTGTGCGGCCTGGTGGGGAACCCTTGACCTGATAGGACACGCAGCACACAGCTTCACATGCACAGTTTATGGAATACACACAGAGAGCTTTACAATGGGCAAAGCACTTTCCTGTATCTTGTTTAATCCTGTAAAAACAACACTTTTATTCTCATTCTATAGCTAATAAGGCTGAGCCTTAAAGAAAGGAACCAGCATCACTAGCCAGAAAGGCGGACACCTGTTGTTTGCTGTGGGATCTCAGAGCTCCTGGCCACTGACGCGATGGTATAAGCTGCGGCTCAGTCCTGGCCAGGGCTCTATCCAGCTCCTGCTAGTGGCATCAGGCCTAGGCATCGGTCTCCTGACTCCTAGGCCAGTGCTCTCCACATTCTGATTATGTCAACTCCTTTTAAGCCTCCCTTGGCTCTACGATAGACCCAGGATAAAATCCAAATTCTTAGAATGGAATTCATGTCCAACCTGGAAGCTTTCATTATTATTATTCTAAATTTCTTTCTGTTGGCTGGGCGTGGTGGCTCACACCTGTAATCTTAGCACTCAGGGAGGCTGAGGCAGGTGGACTGCCTGAGCTCACAGGTTCAAGACCAGCCTAAGCAAGAACAAGACTCTGTCTCTACTGAAAATTAGAAAAACTGAGGCAAGAGGATTGCTTGGGCCCGAGAGATGGAGGTTGCTGTGAGTTATGACTCCATGGCATTCTATCCAGGGTGACAGAGACTCTGTCTCAAAAAAACCAAAACAGGTTCAGCACCTATAGCTCAAGCGGCTAAGGCGCCAGCCACGTACACCTAAGGTGGCGGGTTCGAATCCCCAGCCCGGACCCGCCAAACAACAATGACGGCTGCAACCAAAAAATAGCCGGGCGTTGTGGTGGGTGCCTGTGGTCCCAGC
>CAUYTI010019526.1:0-28359 GCA_963575145.1 Galago senegalensis | reverse complement strand
GCAACCTTCCAACTCCTGGGCTTAAGCGAGTCTCTTGCTTCCGCCTCCCAAGTAGCTGGGACCACAGGCGCCCGCCACAATGCCCAGCTATTTTTTGGTTGCAGCCGTCATTGTTGTTTGGCGGGTCCAGGCTGGGGATTCAAACCTGCCACCTTAGGTGTACGTGGCTGGCGCCTTAGCCAATTGAGCTATAGGCACCGAGCCACTAAGTAGCATTCTATCATTCAGATATAGCCCAATGCATTTGTCTGTTTAGTGGTGGGAAAATGTGGACTATTTCCGGTTTGGGGTTATTTCAAATAAAGCTACAATGAACATTGATATATAAGTTTTCATATGGGCATATGCTTTCATTTCTTTTGGGAAAATGCTTATCATTGGAATGGCTGGCCATATACCAGGTATATAGTTAACATTTTCAGAAATAATCAAACTTTTCCAAAGCCATCATATCATTTTATGTTCCCATTAGCAGTGTATGGGAGTTCCAGTTGACCTGTGTCCTCACCAACACCTAGTATGATTAGTCATTTTAATTCTATCCATTCTAATAGGTGTTAAATTAAATTTAGCCTAAAGCTGCCTGCTTAAACATTTTATGTTTGGCCTAAAAGTTTCTCTGTACATAGCAAACTGTAACCTAACTGGATGTGTAAACAGATGATAATTTACTCCTGTACCTGAGAAGGGACAAAGAAAGAGGCTTCAAGGGAGATGGGAGAAAAGCCTGGCCTGCTGAACAAGGAAGTCTGAAGGGCCCATAGCAACATTATGGGAGCACTGTGATCAGCACCCTGCAATTCTCACCTGAAAGGGGGAAAAGAATGTGAGTATAAGGTAACCTAAGTGATCAATCACCAATAGAAAAGGACAAAGGTGCCCAGAGACACAGAGAGACCAGGGAAGAGTTACAAATAATTTCAAATGGAGAAGAAGAGGATATTTATACCTCTACACTGCCTGTACAGCTTTGTCTTTCTCTTCCGGCAGGTGAGAGGGGCCCACTTCCAACTCTTTTTAAAGTGCCCTAAGTTTTCAGCTCCGCGCCTATAGCTCAAGCGGCTAAGGCACCAGCCACGTACACCTAAGGTGGCGGGTTCAAATCCCCAGCCCGGACCTGCCAAACAACAATAACGGCTGCAACCAAAAAAAAATAGCTGGGCGTTGTGGCGGGCGCCTGTGGTCTCAGCTACTTGGGAGGCGGAGGCAAGAGACTTCCTTGAGCCCAGGAGTTGGAGGTTGCTGTGAGCTGTAATGCCACAGCACTCTACCCAGGGGGACAGCTTGAGGCTCTATCTCAAAAAAAAAAAAAAAAAAAATTAAAAGTGCCCTAAGTTTTCCTACTGTTATTAAATAAAATGTATCCTTGCTATACTAAAGCCTGTGCTAAGTTACTTTTGTTTTCTGGTCATGTTCTCTGGGCTGCTCCAGTTTTACTTTTGGTTTCTACACGCTTTTGCTTTTTTTTTTTTTTAAATTAAATCATAGCTGTGTACATTAATACTATCATGGGGTACAGAGTGTTGTTTCTATATACAATTTGAAATACTTTCATCCAACTGGTTAACATAGCCTTCATGTCATTTTCTTAAGTTATTATGTTAAGACATTTATATTCTACATTTAGAGAGATTCACATGTACCCTTATAGGATGAACTATAGGTGTGATCCCACCAATCACCCTCCCTCCACCCATCCTCCCCCCTCCCCTCCCCTTCCTCTCCTCTTTCCCCATATTCTTGGGCTAAAATTGGGTTATAGTTTTCCTATGAAAGCTATAAATTAGTTTCATAGTAGGGCTGAGTACATTGGATACTTTTTCTTCCATTCTTGATGCCTCAGTTGAACTTTCTAGTTCTGCCAAGCAATCAAACTAAGCCAACTGGATCAGGGAACTGGGACCCCCGACCCTCAACATCAAGTTTTGGCTAAACAAAGGTGGCCAGCAGTTCAAACTGTGTTCAAATAAGACAAGCACCAAGCTGTAACCGATTCTGTTTCTGTACCTCATTTCCATTTTCTGTTCATCACTGCCCCTTTTCTGTCCATAAACTTGCTCTGACCATACAGCAATGATAGAGTTGCTCTGAACCTATTCCCATTCTAAGGACGGCCCTATTAGTAAATCATTCTTTGCTCAATTAAACTCTGTTAAGTTCAATAGGTCTTACATTTTTCTTTTAACAGTGTGTAATTGTTCCTCATTGTGATTTTTTGTTTTTTGAGACAGAGTCTCACCATGTCACCCTCAGTAGAGTGCCATGGCATCACAGCTCACAGCAGCCTCAAACTCTTGGGCTTAAGTGATTCTCTTGCCTCAGCCTCCCAAGTAGCTGGGACTACAGGTGCCCACCCCCTCACTGTGATTTTTAGTTTGTGTTTTCCATAAAGACAATGATGTTTTAAGTTGGGTCAGTTGTTTTCATATCAAGTTTTTAAAGTTCTTACATATTCTGCATTCAAGTCTTTTATTAAATATGTAGTTTGCAAATACTTTCTCATAGATTAAGGCTTGTGTTTTTATTTCCTTAATAATGTCTTCTGAACAGTTGAGTCTCTTAATCTTGATGAAGTCCAATTTATTGATCTTTTCTTTTATGGATTATGTTTTGGTATAAGATGTTAAAACAAACCAACAAACAAACTTTGCCTAGCCCAAGGTCATGAAATGTTCTCTTATGTTTTTATAGGAACCAAGGGAAATGTTCCCCTGTTCCCCTTCACTCTCAGAAGGTTCACCAAAAAGATCAACTGACAAAAATCAAACAATTGGAGGAAAATCATACAAATTTATTAATATGTACACAGGGGAAAAATTACAGAACGATTTCCCCATATCTCAGAGGGACCCAAATATTTGTAGTCTTATTTCAGAGAAAGGGAGAAGTTGAAAATATAGATAATTTTGTTGAGAGGCAATAAATGGTTATTATAGGGAATGAATGAAGCAGGAACAAAAATTAACTTGTAAATGGTTCACTTTGGAAATAGAATGAGCTTCAGAGATAGACAGTATCTTATGAATGGGTATGTTCAGGTGTGGTTACATTCTTTGCCTTTTTTGTAATAGGTAATGAGATAACAGGGAAAGGAAAGAAAAATAGTTGTCCTCTTTGATGGCCCCATCTGGTCTTTATGCAGATAAGGAAAATTCTCTTCCACATCTATTGATCTCTAAGGGCTTTTAATTCAAAATACTTACTGTGTTATAGAAACCACAAGGGAGTTTCAGCCTAGGTCCAATTGCTTGCTGCATGAAGAGTCAATTACTGAGACAAAGAGGATTGCTCAGGAAGGAAGGAACTTTTTAATGTGAAAGACATCTGTTAGGAGAACAGGGGAATAAGCTTCAAATCCATCTCCCCAACTAATGGAGAATACAGGCTTTTTAAGGAAGCCCTGTGTGCACTGGGGCAAGTTGTGTTGAAGTTAATAAGGGGCTATGTGCATTGGGGAAAGTTAGTGAGGGATGGTGAGTCCTGTTGTCAGGAGGTCTGCCCAGGAGCCTTTAAAATCTCAACTCCTTTGTCATGCAGAAATTTTACCATTTCTGGGAAATAACTCAGAAAGGTCAAGTTGTTAGGTATAAGTTGCAGGCTTCTGGTCATCAAGACTTACTGGCCTGAGAATCTAAAACATGAGAGGAAAAGGATTAGAAAAAACATATAGGGGTCAATGAAATTTGTTCATAGAACTGATAACAATTATATCAGGAACTATATTTGAGGGCAAAGTTCCTTGTGTTCCTTCATTCTCTTCTAGGAATTTTACAGTTTTAGGGTCACCTTTAGGTTTGTGATACTTTTTGAGTTAATGTTTATATATGGTGCAAGGTATGAATCCAAGCTTAATTTTTTGCAAATGGGTATTCAATTTTTCCAGCATTATCCATTATCCACCAAATTGCCCTTGTACCTTTGTGAAAAATCAGTTATTCATTTGAAAAGATAAAAAAATTGATCACTAGCTAAACTAACCAAGAGAACAAAGATACAAATAAACACAATCAGAAATGAAGGAGACAGTACAATTGATACTACAGAAATACAAAAGATCATCAGATGCTACTGTAAATAGCAATACACTCATAAACTAGAAAGCCTAGAAGAAATGGATGAATTTCTGAAAGCATGTATTGTCTGGAGGTTGAGTCAGGAAGAACCAGAACTCCTGAATAGATCAATATAAAGTAGTGAGATTGATTCAGTAATAAAAATGGCCCAAGGAAAAAAGTTCAGGACCTTATGGATTCACAGCTGAATTCTACCAGATGTACAGAGAACTGATGCCAATCCTAGTGAAATTGTTCCAAAAAGATCGAGACAGAGGAAATCCTTCCTAACTCTCCAACTGACTTCTAAAAAGCCAGTATCACCCTGATACCAAGGCAGGATCGGATGAAACAAAAAAGGAAAACTATAGGCCAATATCTCTGATGAAAATAGACATAAGAATCTACAACAAAATACCAGAAAACTGGATCCAACAGCACAGTGAAGGATAATTCACTACAATTAAGTAAATTTCATCCCGGAGATGTGAGGATGGTTCAACATATGCAAGTCAATAAATGTGATTTACCACATAAACAGAATTAAAAACAAAAACCATATGATCATCTCAACAGAAGCAGAAAAAGCACTCAATAGAATCTAGCATGATAAAAACATTCAAACAACTCAGCATAAAAGGACAATACCTCAAAATAATAAAAGCCATATTTGACAAACCCACAGCCAACATCATACTGAACCAGGGAAAAGTTGAAAGCTTAAGAACTGGAACAAAACAAGAATGTCCACTTTTATCACTTCTATTCAACATGGTACTGGAAGTGCTAGCCAAAGCAATCAGGTAAAAGAAAGAAATGAAGGGCATTCAAATTGGTAAAGAGGAAGTCAAATTATCTCTGTTTGCTTATGATGTAATATTATATCTAGAAAACCATAAAGTCTCCTTCAAAAGATGTCTATATTTGATAAATTTAGCAAAGTCACAGGTTATAAAATCAACATACAAAAAATAATAGCATTTCTATATACCAAAAACAACCAAGCTGAGAACAAAATCAAGAACTCAATTCCATTTGTAATGACTGTAAAAAAAAAAAAACCACTATGAATAAATTTAATCAAGGAGGTGAACGATCTCTACAAGGAAAACTAAAAATCATTGATGAAAGAGATCACAGAAGACACAAATCGAAAAACATCGCATGCTCATGGATCAAAACATTCAATGTTGTTAAAATGACCAGACTATCCAAAGTAATCTACAGATTCAGTATAATTCCAATCAAAATATCAACATAATTTTTCACAGACTTAGAAAAAAACAATTCTAAAATTTATACAGAACAAAAAAAGAGCCTAAATAGCAAAGCAATCCTAAGCAAAAAGAGCAAATCTGGAGGCATCTTATTACTTGACTTCAAATTAAACTATAAGGCTATAGTAACCAAAACAGCATGGTATTGGCATAAAAGTAAACAACATGAGGACTGAAAATTAAGTTAGCGAACTTGCCACTGTATGCCTATGTTAGCGGCACTGTACAAACAGCTTGGTAAGGTTGCACAACTTTGGTATATCAGTGTCTCATGGCTGTGTTCACACTGATGTGTGGTGGTGTCTTGCTGAGTGGCATTCATTATTGTTATTGCCTGTTTTTGTATGCCACCACAAGAATGTCAAAGCTTGAATTAGAGTAACAAATATTCAATTTCTTATTAAACTTGGTAAGAGTGGAAGTGAAATCAGGGACATGTTAGTCCAAGTTTATGGGGATGATACCATGAAGAAAACAGCAGTGTGTGACTGGATTAAACATTTTTCTGAAGGGAGAAGAAGCATCACTGATGAAGAGAGGTCAAGACAAGCAGTAACAAGCAGAACTGATGAGAACATTGCAAAAGTTTGTTGAATTGTGTCAAAATTTCCAGCTGACTGTGAGAAGCATAGCAGACCAAATAAACATTGATAAAGAAATGGTTAGAAAAACCTTAACTGAAAATCTTGGAATGAGAAATGTCTATGCAAAAATGGTCCAGAAGCCGCTCACTGATGAACAAAGGCAAAGAAAGGTCAAAGTTTGCCAAGACCTTTTGGACAGGCAGAAGATTTGGGGGGCTGTATTATCACTGACGATTAAATATGGGCATACAAACCTGAAACAAAGCATCAAGTGCACAGTAGAAGTCAGCCAATTCTCCACAACCAAAAAAGTTCCATCAGTCCAAATCAAGAGTCAAAATGATGTTGCTAATCTTTTTTGATATCAGAGGGATTATTTATTGTGATTTTATACCAAGTGGACAAACAGTTAACCAAGTTTGCTATTTGGATGTTCTGAAAAGGCTACATTGAATAAGTTAGACAAAAATGACCTGAACTTTTTACCAACAACTCACGACTATTGGATCACTTCAGGGCACCAACTCACACTGCACTGTATGTGAGAGAGTTTTTAGCCAATAAACAAATAACTGTATTGGACATCCTCTCTACTCACCTGTTTTGGCCATCAATTACTTTTTTCTTTACCCAAAGGTAAGGAAATATTGAAAAGAAGACATTTTGATGACATTCAGGATATCAAAGGTAATGTGACAATAGCTCTGATGACCATTCTAGAAAAACAGATCCAACATTCCTTTGAAGGGTGGACTAGGCACTGGCATCAGTGCATAGCTTCCTAAGGGGAGTACTTTGAAAGTGACCATAGTGATAATCAGCAATGAGGTATGTAGCACTTATTCTAGAATGAGTTTGCAAACTTAATATTGTCGGGCCTTGTAGATCAATGGAACAGAATTGAGAACCTAGAAATAAAATCATGTACCTACAACAAATTGATCTTCAACAAAACAGACAAAAGCATACACCAAGGAAAGTTCACACTGTCCAAAAAGTGGTGCTGGAAAAATTGAATAGCCATATGCAAAAAAATGAAATTGGATCCTTGTTTCTTACCATATACAATTAACTCAAGATGAGTTAAATACTTAAATGTAAGACCTGAAACGATTAAAATCCTAAGAAGAAAATTTAGGAAATACTCTTTTGGTCATTGACCTAAGCAAAGAAATTCACACCTAAGACCCCCAAAAGCAAATATGATAAAAACAAAAATGAGACTTATGGGCTGTCTCATTGCCTGTTTTTGTATGCCACCACAAGAATGTCAAAGCTTGTTTCTCTTTAATGAGAAAAATGAGACTTAATTAAACTGAAAAGCTTCTGCACAGCAAAAGAAATAATAAAAAAAGTTAATAGACAACTTCTAGAATGGAGAAAATATTTGCAAACTATGTCCAACAAAGAACTAATACCCAGTGTACTCAAGAGTAATATGAAACTGATATATAAATTGTAATAAATCTACAAGAATCTCAAACAATTCAATAAAAATCAAAGAACCCTATTAACAAGTGGGCAACCCTATTAAAATATATTTTAATGCCTGTTTCTGTCATTTGCCTACATTTATACACACACACACACATACACAAATGGCCATGAAACATATGAAAAAATGCTCAGCATCACTAATCATCAGGGAAATGCAAATTAAAACTACAGTGAGATACCACCTTCCCCCTGTCAGAATGGCCATTATTAAAACATCAAAAAACAATAGATGTTGATGAAGATGCAGTGAAAAGTCAACATTTGTACAGTGTTGGTGGGAATGTAGAGTAGTACAACCTATATGGAGCTCAGAATGGATATTTCTCAAAGAACTAAAAGTAGGTGGCTCCTGTAGCTAGTGGGTAAGGGCACCAGCTACATACACCAAGGCTGGTGGGTTCAAACTTGGCCCAAGCTGGCTAAACAGCAATGACAATTGCAACAATAAAGTAGCCGGTCATTGTGGTGTGTGCCTGTAGTCCCAGTGACTTGAGAAGCTGAGGCAAGAGAATCGCTTAAGCCCAGGAGTTTAAGGTTGCTGTGAACTGTAATGCCATAGCACTCTACTGAGACTCTGTCTCAAAAAAAAAAAAAAAAAAAAGAACTAAAAGTATATGTCCCACTTGATCGTGCAATCCGGTTACGAGATATCTAAAAAGAAATTATATCTGGCTCGGCGCCTGTGGCTCAAGGGGCTAAGGCACCAGCCACATACACCTAAGGTGGCAGGTTTGAATTCCCAGCCCGGGCCCGCCAAACAACAATGATGGCTGCAACCAAAAAAATGGCCAGGCGTTGTGGCGGGCACCTGTAGTCCCAGCTACTTGGGAGGCGGAGGCAGGAGACTCACTTGAGCCCAGGAGTTGGAGGTTGCTGTGAGCTGTGATGCCAGAGCACTCTACCCAAGGGGATAGCTTGAGGCTCTGTCTCAAAAAAAAAAAAAAAGAAATTATATCAAAAAGATAACTGGTACTCTTATGTTCATTGCAGCACAATTTACAATTGCAAAGATATAGAATCAACCTAAGTGTCAATAATTTATGAGTGGATAAAGAAAATATGATATATATGTATGTATATATCACAAAAATATATATACACATGTGTATCACAAATATACACACACAGAATACACGCATGCACATGCACACCATGGAGTACAACTGAATGATAAGAAAGAATGAAATAACATCTTTTGCAGCTACTTGGGTAGAATTAGACACCATTATCCTAAGTGAACTAACTCAGGAACAGACACGAGGGCACACAGAAGGGATATAATGGACATTGAAGTCTAACAAAGGGGGAGGATGGGAGAGAATGAGGGAAGAAAAAAGTACCTAATGGGTACAAAGAACACTACTCAGATCACAGGTGTGCCAAAAACCCAGATTTCACTACTATGGGTTTTGAAACAAAAAATTTGTCAAAAGTTTTGAGACATTTATTTTTCTCTCTCTCTTTTTACATTTCTTACTTTTTGCATTATCTCACAACTTTCATAATGATCCGTGTATGTACGTATGCAGTGTAGTAGAATTAAATTTTTCCTCCCTAAAATTTAAAAAATTTTAAAACCCCACAAAAATAAATAAGTAAATGAATAAAACCCCAAACAAAACAAAACAAAATCAGTTATCCCTATGTGTGTGGATCTATTTCTGATTTCTGGACTCCCTGTTCTGTTCCATTTATCTATTTGTCTATTTTTATAACCAACATCATATGTTTTGATTATTGTGGCTTTAAAACAAGTTTTGAAATCAAGTAGCGTTAGCCCTCCAACTTTGTCCTTTTTAAAAAATGTTTTAGTATTCTGAATTTAGAGTTAGCTTGTCAATTCCTACAAAACCTTGTAAGAATTTTGGTTGGCATTTTGACCCATGAATATGCGTATCTTTCAATTTAATTAGGTATTCTTTCACTTTTCTTAGTGGTCTTTTGTATTTTTAAGTGTATCTGTCTTGCTTATCTTTTGTCAGAATTTATTCTACATCTTTTAGAATATAAGAACTTATGCCTTGGCATTTCATATTTTTATGCTATAATAAACGGTATTTTTATCAAATTTCAAGCTCTGATAGTTCACTGCTAGTATATAGAGAAACTATCGGTTTTTGTATTGACCTTGTATCCAGCCTCCTTGTCATCTTGCAGGCCTTTTCTGGCTGATGAGGATGGGAAGGTTAAATCCAATCTGTGTTGCAAGCCGAAGTTCCAAGACTGTGAAAGTTCCTAATTGGAATTTGGATTCCTTTCTTCGCTTAACTGACTTTGTCCCAGGTCATTGTTCGTTGAGCTATTTCATGTCCCCTGAAAATCATTTACTCCTACAACCACCCCTCATCTCCCATCTCCCAGGTGCAGAGGATATTTAAATGTCAGCCATCGAGGCTGAGGCAAGAGAATTGCCTTAGCCCAGGAGTTGGAGGTTGCTGTGAGCTGTGACATCACAGCACTCCACAGCAGGCGATAAAGTGAGACTCTGTTTCTACAAAAAAAAAAAAAAAATGTCAGCCATCTTGCTTTTCTTTCAAGTTTTTATATTTTGTACGATTCGTGTCCACATGGGCACACATTAGTAAAATTTGTGTGCCTTTTTCCTGATAATCTATTATCAATCAGTTGTTTCAGAGACTCAAATTATGACACTTGGAGGGGGACAAATTTAACGTTCCCTACACTCCTTAGCAAAGCAGATTTTAAAGGCACCTTACCGCCTTTTTATTATACCAGTAGTAGTATCGCTATTATTATTATTATCATTATTAGGCATATAAATGCATTCTAACTTCTGACCTGCTGTAGTTACTGCTAGAGGCAGCTGAGAAGAAATTTTCTAAGTAGGAAAGAATCTTGATTTTCTATGGTTTTAGTTTTCCACTTACTGCAAATTCCCATCGGTAGTTTTTCTCAAATTCCCGTATGCATGAGAATCATCAGAAAGTGTATTCTGACAATAGAGATTCCCAACGTACCCTCTTTTCAACCCAGTGAATACAAACCTAGGGAATCCGTAGAGTGTTTTTAAGCCACTATACAGAAGATTCTGACAGGTACCAATGTTTAAAAACTTCCGTTGTAGAGAATTCTCAGGGACCACCCAGTTCAGGCACTTGCAAACTTATTAAATTGTAAAACTTCTCCCCTCAGTATTTCTACTCTTCCTTCTTCCTCTACTCAAGCTCCTGTGTTTCTCAGTTCTCTTCTAAAGAGAAACTCAAAATATTTTACACTGACATACATTGAGATAACTGTTCAGAGGGCCTGCAAACAGGCACAGCCCTGCAAAACTGCCTTTTGCAAAGGAAATTGGCATCTGTAGAGAAAAATCTGCACCAGTGAAAAAAACAGCCAGGCTTTCTCTGAAGCCCCTCCCTTGTCAGGATCTAGGAAAGATTAACTTAACTGCAGGCCTCTATTCTTTCTGAGAGCAACCTGAGACCTTTTCCTCTTTATAGGAAGATAGCCTTGGCTGGACACAATTTTCTCCTTCCATTCTTCCTTAACTTGGGACACCACTTACCCAGAGCCCAGAGAAACATGGTCCCAGGTTATTGTTCTTTGAGCTATTTCATTTCCCCTGAAAACCATTGACTCCTGCACCCACCCCTCATCTCCCTGGTGAAGAGGGTATTTAAATGTCAGCCCTCTTGCTTTTAAGTTTTCATGTAATGTATGATTCGTGTGTACATGGGCACACATTAATAAAATGTGCAGGGCTTTTTCCCGTTAATCTATTATCAATCGGTTTGTTTTATAGACTCAAATTATTGATACTTCTGGGGGGGAGGGGTGTTAAACTTTCCCACACTCTTTAGTAAAGCCGATTTTCAAAAATCATTTCCAAGTGTTGTTCTAGGAATATCATATTTTCCCTCCCTTCCAAGAGAAACTGCACAGTCAACAGCCCCTCTTGCCTAGGAGGCCATGTGACCCTGTCCCACTTTCACCCCTCCCACAGGTTGTTCATTCAGGGAGGGTGTGCATAGCCAAATTCAGCATTAAGCTGATTCAGGTACACTGAGCACTGACTGTTATGTGGTCTCCTGAGAAAGCAATATCTAAGCTGTGTTTACCTTTGGATAGGATACATTCTGAGTTAATTTTTATTTATTTATGTTTTTTCTTTTTTCCTTCCTTTTCTTTCTTTCTTTTTTTTTTTTTTTTTGAGACAGATTCTCACTGTGTTGCCCACAGTAAAGTACTATGGCATCACAGCTCACAGCAACCTCAAACTCTTGGGCTTAAGCAACTCTCTTGCCTCAGCCTCCCAAGTAGCTGAGACTTACAGGTGCCCGCCACAATGCCTGGCTATATATATATGTGTGTGTGTGTGTGTATATATATTTAATTAAATCATAGCTGTGCACATTAATACTGTCATGGGGTACAGTGTGCTGTTTTTATATACAATTTGAAATATTTTCATCAAACTGGTTAACATAGCCTTCATGTCATTCTCTTAGTTATTGTGTTAAGACATCTATATTCTACATTTAGAAAGATTCACATATACCCTTAAAGATGAACCATAGGCGTGATCTGCCTATATTTTTTGTTTTGTGTTGTTGTTATCATTGTTGTTTAGTAGGCCTGGGCCAGGTTCAAACCTTCCAGCCCTGGTGTATGTAGCTGGCGTCCTAACCAACTGGGCTATGGGTACCTAGTCTTGAGTTAATTTTTATATACGGTGCAAGGTATGAATCCAAGTTCAATTTTTTGCATATGGCTATCCGATTGCTCTATTGGGTCATCGTGATTCCCACAATCTATGTGAAAATTGGCAAATCTCAAGAGATGGAAATCAGATTGGTGGGAACAACTGCTTAATAAGCATGGGGTTTTTTTAGGGTGATGAAAGATATTTTGGAATGCCATAAAAGTGGAAATTGAACAACATGTGAATGTACCAAATGTTACTGAATTGTTTACTGTAGAGTGGTTAATTTTATTATGTGCATTTCACCTCAGCTAAAGAACAAAATGGCAGAGAATTGGATGCTGGAGCGGATGTCAAGCCTGAAGAGTCCCCAGAGGATCAGGTTCCACAGGCGGGCCTCGGGGCACCCATTCACATCAGGAAGGAAGTGGCAGGGAACACCACCATCACCAAGAAGTTCTGTGGCAAGTGCGTCTGCAGGAAGGGCTTAGGGAGGAGAGGAAGTCACAGAGTTCAGCTCACTGAGAGCTGTGGGGATGACAGGGTCTGGAAGTGATGGAGGCCAGATGTTGATACTTACCTGCCAGAGGTGGGAAGCGATAAGGGCTAGACCATGTAGAACATGGGTAGGCTCACTTTTCCTGGAAAAAAAAAAAAGAAAAGAAAGCTGGAGAGCAAAATATTTCTGTCTTTGTGCACCATACTGTGTCTGTCGCAACTGCTCAAAGCTGCCACTGTGGTGCAGAAGCAGCTGTGGAGGGAGCACACCTGGGCACGGCAGAAGTCAGCATCCCTCGTAGGTGGTTGACTTCCTGAGCCTTATTAGCCACAATAGGAGTTTGGATTTTCTTTTGTTTGCATGGAGAAGGCACTGAGCATTATACATGTGGACTGACATATCTGATTTAAAAACTATAATCACTTTATAAACACTTTAAAAATTATGATCTCACAGCTATCAAAATACCCTGATACTAATGAGGTATTTTTATCTACTTGCGAAAGAAAATCAAACTGTAAGCTTTTGGTGTCAACCAGGTTAACTTCTAATTTATAAATACGTCCATTGTTTTCTCACTTTTATCTTAACATAGGTATGTGATAGTCATTCTAATCTTACCATGGAATTATAAAACCACAGTCTCAAGAGACTATCTAGTCCAATCACCACACTGCCTGGCAGGTCCATACCTCAGTCATCTCAGAGAGAAAAAACCCAAATTATAGGCCAATGCTGACCCTGAAAACAGGCTCTGTTACCAGATGAAGAGGGTCCAGCCATCTGTCACTGTCAGCCAATATGAGAGACAGGGATAGGTCTACATAACTTTATTGGTCAGAAGGTTGGGATTCTGGAGAACAGTGAGAGGAGCCTCTCCAAGTCTGTTCTATTCTTTCATTTCCAAAATCTGTTTTATACATCTGAGTTCAAAGTGAAGACCACGTTAACCCTTCTCTTTTTTTTTTTTTTTTTTTTTTTGAGACAGAGCCTTAAGCTGTGGTCCTGGGTAGAGTGTTGTGGCATCACAGCTCACAGAACCTCCAATTCCTGGGCTCAAGTGATTCTCCTGCCTCAGCCTCCCAAGTAGCTAGGACTACAGGTGCCCGCCAGAATGCCTGGCTAATTTTTGGTTGCAGCTATCATTGTCGTTTGGAAGGCCCGGGCTGGATTCAAACCTGCCAGCTCAGGTGTATGTGGCTAGTGCCCTAGCAGCTTGAGCCACAGGCACCAAGCCCGTTAACCCTTCTCTTAAACAATAATGGACAGAACCTCATGACCCATAGTAAACAATAATCATCAGTATAACTCATGACCCAAAACAACAGTCTTTTTTTTTTTTTTTTGAGACAAAGTCTCACTACGTTGCCCTCAGTAGAGGGCTATGGCGTCACAGCTCACAGCAACCTCCAACTCTTGGGCTTAAGCGATTCTCTTGCCTTAGCCTCCCAAGTAGCTGAGACTACAGGAGCCCACCACAATGCCTGGCTATTTTTTGTTGCAGTTGTCATGGTTGTTTTAGCTGGATTTGAACTCACCAGCCTCGGTGTATGTGGCTGGCACCGTAACCACTGTGCTATGGGTAAGTCCCAAAACAGCATTCTAATTCAAAAGTTAATCTCCTAAATCAATCCACCTAAACTCCTCAAGATAGGCATTTTTAGGACATGATCTACGTTTACAAAACAGGGGATGAAAGTAAGGCAAACAGACCACTGACCAGACCAGTTGTGTCGTGTCTGCCCTAGCCTGACAGACTTGTCTTATCCTCACTGTATGTGCTTTCAGTTCCATTCTTCCCCATATGATGAGAAAATCCATCACCACTCTGATGAGAGGTTTGAAAATAATTCTGGTTATTCTAAAAAGATTCACCAACAACAAACAAAAACAAGAAACTAAAAAATCGTGGGTGCCTTTGGATGTTCAGAATCTATAATCTCCCTAAACCCCAACTCTGACTGTTCAAATCTACCAGTTGACATTTTCCATAAAAATCAGTCAATTCAAGTTCAGTCCACAAATGTTGATGGATCACCTAGAAAGTACATCACACTCTGTTGGATGAAGACAGGAGTTACTGATACAGAAGACAGGTGTTAAAATACAACATTAGGCCTCCTAAAAATCATGTTAAAGGAGATATTTCTAAGCATGGAAACACGATAGCAGTATACTGCTTAGACTGCTAAGGAAAATAGCAGTATAGTATCTGATAATATTTTTATAAATAAAAGAACAGAAAGAAAGAGAGGTTGGAATAATCTCTAAGTGACAGATTTCAATGAAAAATGTACACCAGTATGGACAACGTTCTTTAATCTGTGTTTAAAAAACAGTGACTGGAAAATCATATCACAGGACATAATAATAGCAAGTTTAAAACACTTGCTGTTATAAGAGAAGGCAACATGGTAAGAAGGAGAGAAACTCAAAAAATAAAATAAAATGAAGAGAGCCTGTTAATGGTGTGGCTGGAGGGGAAAGAAACATTGGAGAAAAGTCTGCCAAGATCCACTCATCCTGATCTTCCCTCCCACTTTCAAATATCCTCCCAGTAGCTTTGCTGTCTCAGTCACATATTGACAGATGCTGGTAATGGGACTGTATTAGAGCAATAGTACTCTGAGGAATCGGCCGGCTTTTAAGTGTGGTTCCATTACGGGATTACATGGCGCCTCCAAGTCCAATACTCAAGAACAGAGGATGGGGAATGTGACCCAAGGAGCTCAAGCAAAATGACAAAGGAGACAGATTCTATAGCAGCAGATAACATTTACTTCTTGCAAAGAACCACAAAGCTTTTTAAAAAGCAAATGGAATAAAGATGTGGGCGAGAATTCCCTCCCTGGGATAAGCAGATGGGGAGGAAGAAAATGAAAAGCAGGTGAATTGCCGAAGAAGAAGCAATACAGTGAAAAGCAGCAAAATTTAAGAGTTAATTATATGCCATTCTTTATGACATGAGAGATAAGAAACCAGAAAAATACTAATTTAGTGAAGGTGGAACAAACAATTCTTTTCCCAATGGCAATGAAAGAGGGAAGCCAGCATCTTTAAATGCTGGCAATTATGCAGATGACAGAAAGAATAAAGACTGAATTTCATTTCCACATAATAAGGGAAGGTATAAAGGAGACAAAAAAGCAATCTGAAGTGTTTACAGTTTCCAGCTAGCAGACAGCTCAGCGAGCATTTAGAGCACATTATCTGAGCTGTGAAAAATTACCATCAAAAAAAAATCACTGAAATTAATCAAGAAGTTAAACATTTATTAAAAACAAGCTGAGAGATTATAGGAGAAAGGTCGAGTTCAAAGACTCAACCAAAGCTGAATCAGCTTATTTCTGTGCTGTGGAATGGGCGGTGTTTGATTTGGAGCCCAAGGTTCAGATGCAAGAGAGGCCTCTGGAGCCCCCCTTGGTTTGGGGGGACTGGAGTCTGCACATGGGGAAATAGCTGTTGGTATCAGCCGTCTTGCGAAAAGCCGATGATGCAGCGCTGAACAACCTGGGACCCTTGACCCCTCAATGACGTTTGTACCAGCTTTGGTATTTGGGCAACATTCAAAATTAAACATAGTTCCCAGTTGTTCAGCCCTCAGTTGCCAAGGCCTAGACTCCAATGCAGCAGGGTCTGCCCCTCTCACCACCTCTTTTGTTGCAAAGGTCAAGCAAACAGGAAAGATCATAACAACAGAAACACGTAGGCCTGGTGTGCTTCTCAGCACAGCACGGAAAATGGGCTCATGGTAGTGATGTTCCCAGGAGCTATTTTGGGGGGAGGGAAGGTAGGAAAAAGGGCTTTTCCTGATGGTTGCTGAATTTGTGACATAGGCAATTCTATCGTACAAGTCAAGAGAAAGATTCAGCAAGCATCTACCCTTATTAGTTTTGTCAAAATGTAAACCCACACAATCCTTAGATAGTTAAGCAAAAGAAACAAAAAGAAAAACGTCCCATCCTACAACCTTGGTCTAATTTGCCTTTTTATGAGTTCTCGTTATTGGTCATTTTTGCCTAAAACTCCATTGATCATGTCATATATAAAAATTTTACATGACCAAAAATTTTAGAAGGAAAGGAGTTTCTTGGGGCTTGTTTTTGTTCTTAGTACTTTCATTGCTATTTTAATGTTTTTTTTAAAAGCCATCCCCTTAGCATCCATTAATCACATTAGACTATGCAGCACACATCCTAAATTTCTTTTCTTTTCTTTCTTTTTTTCTTTTTTGCAGTTTTTGCCTGGCTGTGTTTGAACCCGCCACCTCCTGTATATGGGGCAGCACCCTACTCCTTGAGCCACAGGTGCCGCCCCCTAAATTTCTTAAAGCTACAGGAAACTATAAATGTCCCATTATCTAAGGTAGGTGTTATTTCAGGAAAGGAAAGTGGAATGGTTATGAACTTCTAACTCAAACAGATCTGGGTCAGATGCCAGGTTTGTCACTTCCTAGCTGGGTGACCTTGGGCAAGAAGCTTAATCTTACTGCATCTCAGTTTTGACATTTGTAGATGGAAAATAACATCCCCTTTATGGGAACGTTCAATGCAATAATGCATGTGAGATAATTCGCATTGAAAGATGGGAATAAATAGTAGCCATTACTATTATTATTAAATAAGTGAAAATTTTGAAATAGATTTTTTTCTACAAATGGTTAATTTCATTGTATGGGCTTTTAATGTGGACCACCTTCTGAGTCAAAGGGGCCACATAAATGAATGGGGGCTGTACTGTGATGAAGTGAGAAAGTACTCAGAGTTAGACATGCTGCAGACAAAAGCAAAGAAAAAAAATTAAAATTTTCTTATCTTTAGTAACTATTTTTGAGTCACATTTGTGTGTTCTTTCAGCAGGCACTTCCATGTTAAACTGAATGGAAACTGTGGCATTTTTTCTGGATACCCAGAGTTTTGAGGTATGACAATGTTTTCCAATATCCGCCAGTTTCAGGAAGTTCAGGTGATAATATGATATAAACTCTAAAAAATAAGAGTACATTGTGAAAAACCTCTGTGTCAAAATAAGGTGCACTAGTGGGGAGGGGAGGGGAAAGGGCTCTTCTCAGAGCTTCTTCTCAAATCAGAATTTATGGCAAATGTATGGCTCACCCTCACAAGAGTGAAATGTTCTAGTCAGGGGTCATCAGCAGAAAATAGAAGTGTTCTAGGTACTTAAAGCAGAAAGGGACTTAATCCTGCGAATTACGAGGTTGGACAATTAAGTTCTCAAACTCATCTTAGAATATGTGCTGCATATTTCATTGCTGAATATCACTATGGTCACCTCTGAAGTACTCTTCTTGGGAAGCTAAGCACCAATGCCAGCTCCTAGTGCACACTTGAAAGCAAGTTTGGACTTCTTCTTCTGGAATGACCATCTGGAATGTGCTGTTGTCTGGCACACAAAAAAATAGAACACCAATAGTGAACACCACTCAGCAAGACACAGCCGCACATCAACAGGAACACAGCTGTGAGGCACTGATATACCAAGGTTATGAAACCTTACCGAGCTGTTTATACAGTGCCACCAACATAACTGCATGGCGGCAAGTTGAACTTATTTGTCAGATGACAGTTCTGATAGCCATTGCAGAGAGAGTTCCAAAATTGCTTTGAAGGGTGGACTAGGTGCTGGCATTGGTGCATAGTTTCCCAGGGGGAGTAATTCGAAGGTAACTGTATGGTGTTCAGCCATGAGATATATAACGTTTTCTAGGATGAGTTTCCAAACTTAATTGTCAGACCTCATATGTGCTTACAAGATCATTGGAAGAGGTGGAGGAACAGAACCTCTGGGAGCTGCTGCCTTGCCCTGGTCAGACAGGTGGAGAATCAAGAATCTGCTCTAAAACTGCTGCCTTCAGGAGCACCTTCAATGCAAAGCCTCCACTGCCTCAGCTGCTCACTCGGAATCACAGTTTGCAGCTGAGGTTCGTGCCCATCAGGGCTTCCTTTCCCCCAGGAAGATGTACTGTGCACAATCCCACCTCCATGCTAAGTGTGCCAGAAGAAAGAACAGAAAGATGCTCTGTGCTAACTTCTGCCTTCAAACATCTTGGGAGTGCATCTAATTGGAGGAACTCAGATCCTATCCAGAATCCTGACTGGAAAAGGAGCTTTTTTGCTTATGAAGGGGGTCCAGGAAGGCAGGCTAGAAGGAGCTGGAAATGGATATTGAGTGTCAACACCACCATAGCCTCACATATGGTGTGGGCAAGACTCAGAAGCTAAAGAGATAAATGTAATCACTGAACCTGCCCCTTGCTACTATCAGTGTCATCTTGTAAACATTCTTCCCTCCCTTATGTAAAACAAGGCGGTTGGACAACACTCTTTCTAAGGACTTTGTCAGTCCTTGAAACAAAAATATGCCTCTGTAGAAAGTACTATATCCTGGTACAATCCTCTTGGTCCTTATCTCCCAAATGCATCATTTTTCTGGTCATTGTCCTTTCTTGGAAGGTTATTCCACCTAGGGTGGGGTCTGGATCACAGCTGTTTTCTACTAATATTTGCAAGATTCCCCACTTTCTCCCCTCCCTATCCCCACCAACATATCCCACCTTGGGATTTTAGAATACACTGGAATTGGCTGCAGTTAGAAGTAGGGTAGGCAAAAGTTGGCAGAGCTGAAGTTCTCTAATCCCACACCTAATATCTAAGAGTTCCTAGATAACTTCTGATGTCAGTCAGCATTCATTGAGCCACTTTCATGAACATAGCTGGGCTGGAAAACCTCTTTCACAGCTTATAGGTACTATGCTAGGTTTGTACATACCCTAGGAAATCTTTTCTTTTATGAAAATCTTAGAGTGGTGCTTCTCAAACCTCATTGCACATAGAGACGCCCTGGGATCTTTAACAAGGCAGGTGCCGAGTCAGTAGTTCTGACATGAGCTCTGAGAGCTGTGAGTCTAACAAACTCAAGGGCCTCTGCTGCTGCTGCATGGCCCACTCTTTGAGTAACAAAGTCTAGACTTGCCTGCACCATTCTCCCACCTGCCTCACCCCAAGTGGATTGAACTAAGTGCAAATGGCTGTGATAAAATGTCTTAACTTGAGGATTCCAACCCAGACATAAGAGAATCAGGGATTTGCTTTTTTGATTTTGCTTTTCTGTAATAAAAGCAAAGCATTATGTGATGCTCACAGACAAGCATTCCAAGGGGTCTGGTCTATATAATCTCTGCTTCCCAAATTATCACTATTTCCTTACCTGCTACTCCTTCTTTGGAGTACTCACTGGCTTTGGGGTCCAGTTTCCTCATCTGTGAAACAGGAACAGAAATATCTACCTATAACATTGTCCAGAGGAATTTATGACCTACTGAATGTGAAAGAATCTGGTATATTACTAGAAGCTTTGAAATGTTGCTTGTTTCCTCATCCTTGATTGTTGCATTCATTG
Source organism: Galago senegalensis (assembly GCA_963575145.1). Classification (NCBI taxonomy): domain Eukaryota; kingdom Metazoa; phylum Chordata; class Mammalia; order Primates; family Galagidae; genus Galago; species Galago senegalensis. Next base: position 8,371 of record CAUYTI010019526.1, on the reverse strand, counting down.
GTCCAATCCTACTTCACCTACTTCACCTGGACACCTTTCTTCCATCAGGTGTAAAGAAGAATATTACTCATGAGGGCTTCCCTTGTTTCCCTTCATGGCAGGGAAAGTTTGCCATTACTCTTGAAGTGTAATGGAGAATATTGAATTAGCTTGCTACTTTTCATACTAAAGCGGTTAGTATGAACCGGTTAATATTGAAGAATATTGAAGTAGCTTGCTACTTTTCATACTAAAGCGGTTAGTATGTCAGTTAATAGAACTGCTTGACATAATTAGTCATGGTAAGAAAAACAGAGAAACGGGCAAAGAAAAGAAAAAATTGAGCAAACAATCCAAAAATTGGTCATAACTCAAGAAGAAAGATGTTCATGGAAACTTTCTATATAATGACAGAGAAATTGGAAACAGTCTAAAGGCCACACTTTTGAAATATAGGTAAGTAAAGCATGATCTGTATACAGAATATTGTATGAGTAGACTTTAAATGCCTTGTTTAGATTTTTAGTGGCATGGAGAATTCTTATGACATGATGTTTAGAGTAAATTTTAAAACTCGGGCTACAAATTGGTATATACCAAGTTAAAACATACAGAGAAAATAACACAGGAAGAAGGAAACATGCCACAGAGAAAATCGGGGTTGTGTCTGAGCGGCTGTTTTTTCTGATCCTTCTTTCTCTTCTGCCCTTTCCCAAGCCCTCCGCAATGACAGTGTATCAGGAGCACAAGCTCAGGGCCTGACTTGCTTTCCATGTGTCAGCTGTTGTTATTACTCATTTCATCAAAAGAAAATAGAGTGAAAACTGAGAAAAAGATCAAAGATGAGCGGAAAGCACTTATAAATGGGTTAGGGTGACACTTGTTTTAAATAAACTTTATTTTGAACTAAGTTCATATTCACAAGGAAGTTACAAAGACAGTTCAAAGGAACTCCATACACCCCTCACTGTTTCCCTTATTGTTAATGTCTTACGTTACATTCATCAAAATACATGCATCGGAACTATGAGATTTAACTGTGAAACCAATTTATACTCACTCACACTTGCATATGAAAAATGAAACACAACTATAGCTTAGGATGAAAAAGGGAAGGGGAGGGAGAGGGGAAGATGGGGTGGGTCAATAGAGGGAGGGTTAGTAGGGGGACCACACCTGTGGAGCGTATTGCAAGTACAAGTTGGATCTATCAGGTGTAGAACACAAATATCTTAACACTGTAATTGGGTAAATGAGGTTTATGAAGGCTATGTTGATTAGTAGGATGTAAGCACTCCAATTTGTACAAATAATCAGCACATTGAATCCCATAATGGCATAGATGTATTTATGATCTATGTACAAATGACTTAATAAAAAATACTCAATATAAAAAAAGAAACTATGAGATTTAAATTGGTAAATGACTATTTTTTTTTTTTGAGACAGAGCCTCAAGCTGTCCCCCTGGGTAGAGTGCTGTGGCATCACAACTCACAGCAACCTCCAGCTCCTGGGCTCAAGCGCGTCTCCTGCCTCCGCCTCCCAAGTAGCTGGGACCACAGGCGCCTGCCACAACGCCTGGCTATTTTTTTGGGTTGCAGCCATCATTGTTGTTTGGTGGGTCCGGGCTGGCTTTGAACCCACCACCTTAGGTGTATGTGGCTGGCACCTTAGCCACTTGAGCCATAGGCACCGAACCAGGTAAATGACTATTAACTAAACCCCAGACTTTACTTGAAATTTACCTGTTTTTCTACTTATACACTTTTTTGTTCCACAACGTTATTTTTGACTGTTGACTAAGGCCCCTTCTTTTTTTAATGTACTGATTGTGAAACATACATAGAAGTTCATAAACCTAAAATGTACCATTTCAAGGAAAATATAAATTACAAGAAATAGAATACCACCAGTCTCCGAGGAGCCTTTTCCACTTCCCTGTCCCAGAGACAATCATTGCCCTGACTTTTATGGCAACCATATCCTTGTAGTATTACCATCCAGCTCTTAATCTCCACCAATAAAACAGCATTTCCTGTTTTTGAGTTTTATATACATGGACTATTTATTCCTTTATTCGAGATTATTTTGTTGTGTTTTGTGTACATCTCTGGCTCATTTGTTTTTCTTGCTATATGGCTTTCAACTAATATGTTCTTTTTCATATTCATTCCTGCTCCCTGCCCTTCCCTGATCAAATAGACCTTCTGCCTCCATGTCCCATGGATGGCAATATAGCACCAAAAAATCAGATTAAAACTATTTTTTATTATTATTTCAAGAGCCCAGATCCTTAAAGATTTAAAGAGACTTATAATGAGAATTTTCGCCCTCCACCCTATTGACCTGTCGAGCCAGATAATTCCTTGTCATGGGGCCATCCTGTGCCTAGCAGGTGTTTCGCAGCACCCGGGGGCTCTACCACTAGGTGCCAGTAGTGTCTACTCCCCTCTGCTTGTGACAACCAAAAATGTTTCCCGACATTGCCAAACATCCTCCAGGGAGGCAGATAGTCAGCTGGATAGGAGCCACTGGTACTGGAGCCATCTAACCACTTAACCACACGAACATTCTCTAGGTAAGAAATTAAGACAGTCAGCAAGGAACACAGAGCATGAGATGCTGGGGAGTGCCTGTGAGAGGGTTCCAGAGCCTGCTCTCAACCCAGGTGCAGACCTTGGAGGTCAGAGTTAAATGTTGGTTGGGGAACTGGAGCAGAAGGAACCCAGGGTTCTCATGCTGAGGGAGAGCTTAGACCTAGCAGCTAAGCCAAGTAGGACACAGCAGTGATCTGCATGTGCCAATGGCTGAAGGTTAGATGAAATTGGTGACGACACCCTCCTTCACTGATGAGTTAATTCTGTACAAGCTACAAAAAATTAGACACAAAGTCTAGAAAATGCAGGGCAGATCCCAAATTGACAATTAATTAGGATGGGAGTTTAAGAGAAAATTATTATTCAAAAGTACTGTAAAATTAGTAGGACTATTAGTCAAGAAAAAGGGATAAAATGCATCCAGATTGAAAAGGAAGAGATAAAACAACCTGTATCTGCAGGTGACGTGCTTTTGCATCTAGCAAATCCTAAGGAATACACATTACACTAATACGCAAGCACAACAAATTTGCAGGACACAGGATCAATACGGGCAGTCCTTGGGTTGCAAACGAGATAGGCTCTTTGGGTTTGTTCTTAAGTTGAATTTGCATGTAAGTTGGAACAGGTACATTTACCTAGTACCTGTAATGGCCTTGTTCATAAGAGCAAGTTGTATGTTAGTTGGATGTTTGTAACTCAAGGACTTATTGTAATAGCTTCCATTGATAGGTGTGAGTTGTACGGAAGATAGATGTTTATAACTCAGGAACTGCCTATTTCAAAAATGGATTGTTTTTCTACAAAATTGTAATGTACAATCCAAAAGTGAAATTGAGAAAACAATTCAATTGACAACGGCATCAGAAAGAATAAGGGCTGGGCTCGGTGACTCATGTCTGTAATCCTAGCACTCGTGGAGACTGAGGCAGGAGGATTCCCTTAATCTCAGGGGCTCAAGAACAGACTGAGCAAGAGCGAGATACTATCTCTACTAAAAATAGGAAAAGTAGCCAAGCATAGTTGAACATTCCTGTAATCTTGGCTACTCAGAGGGCTGAGGCAAGAGGGTCACTTGAGCCTAGGGGTTTGAGGTTGCTGTGAGCTAGCATTATTCTAAATAGCCAAGGAGTAGGAACACCAAAAAGTCCATGGTGAATGTCTAAACAAATCTGATATATCTATCTAACGGAATATTATTCCGCAATGAAAAGGAATTAAGCACTAATTCATACTCCAACATGGAGAAATCTTGAAAACAGAATGGAAGTGAAAGAAGCCAGTCATAGAAGGGTACATGTTGTATGTATGTAGAACATCAGAAAGGAAATGCATGGAGATGAGAAGTAGATTAACAGTTGCCTTGGGCTGTAGGCAGGAGGAATGGAGTGATTGCTAATGGGCATGAAATTTCTCTGTGAAGTGACAAAGTGTTTAGGAGTTAAATAGTGGTGGTGGTTGCACAACTCTGTGAATATACTGAAAACCATTCATTGTACAGTTTAAAAGTGTGATTTTTTTTTTTTGAGACAGAGTCTCACTGTGTCACCCTCAGTACAATGCTATGGCATCAAAGCTCACAGCAATCTCAAACTCTTGGGCTTAGGCGATTCTTTTGCCTCAGCCTCCTAAATAGCTGGGAGTACAGGCACTCGCCACAACAACTGGCTTTTTTTTTTTTTTGTAGTAGTTGTCATTGTTATTTAGCAGGCCCAGGCCAGATTCAAACCTGACAGCCCTGGTGTATGTGGCCGGTGCCCTAATCACCAAGCTCTGGGTGCCAAGCCTTAAAAGGGTGATTTTTATTGCACACAAATTATATTTCAATTATTCTTTTCTCAAAGCAAGCATTAATACTAAGTAAACCACAAAAGCAAACACACACGTTACATTTCTTGCAAACCTGAGTTTTTGGTCCGAATATTATGCTGGCTGCATCTATTCCATATCGCTCTGTTCTGGAGAATCCCCTATTTTAATTTTTAAATTTGATCTCTCTGTGGTCTTAGCAGCACGGCCTATCCTTAAAGTTCACATGGTGCCCACTCTGTCCCTTACCTTGGACTCTGGGATTTCTTAGATTATGACAAAAGCACCTGTGGAGGTGCTATGCAACTTATCATCCCATAATTATAACCTTGACAGGTTGTGGTATTTCATATAGATCCTTTTTAGGCTTTTTTCTGAACAAAGAGGGTCAAATAAGAGGTAGGGGCCTAACTTCATTCTTTTTCATGTGTATATGTGGTTGTCCCAGCATAGTTACATGTCTTTTTTTTTTTTTTGAGTTATTCTTAGTCATCTATTGCTAGTGATTCCTAAATCTATATTTCCATCCCTGACCTTGGGTTCAAACTCTCCTATCTGTAACTGCCCACAGGGGCAGTCATAGTTAGCTACCTTCCCATCACTTTGTGTACATGGTTTATATACTTTCTCTTCCTCTTCTTCCTCCTCCTCCTCTTCTTCCTCTCCTTCTTCCTCCCCTTGTTCTTCCTCTTCTTCTTCTTTCTTCTTCTTCTTCTTTTTTTTTTTTGTAGCAACAGAGTCTCACTTTATTGCCCTTGGTAGAGTGCCATGGTATCACAACTCACAGCAATCCCCAACTCCGGGGCTTAGGCAATTCTCTTGCCTCAGTCTCCCGAGTAGCTGGGACTACAGGTGCCCACCACAATGCCCGGCTAATACTTTCTAAAACCAAATCATGATGGTGGCCTCATTACCTCTCTCTTTCTGTCACTGGTAACATGCTATATTTTCACAACTTTTTATACTTCAGAATCTGTTTCCATGTGATCTCATTTTACTTCTTTAAGATTCTTGTAAGGTTGCTGTTGTTATTCTTCCCACTTTATAGATGAGAAAACTGAGACTCAAAAGGGCGAAGTGGTAGAGTTGGGATGGGGCAGATCCAGGATGCAAGCTCAGGTCTGACAGATGCAAATGGGATCGTCATTCTCCTCATTACCCTGGACCTGAAACCTCCCAGGGAACATTGGCCCCCTCCCTTTCTTCTACTCTCACATAGCCAATCAGTCACCATGGTACAGGCTGTGAGACTAAGGACTGGGCTGGAAGAACTTGACCACAGATCAGGTCTTTGGTTAATTCTTCCTTTGTAATATTTCACCAGTTGGCCCTTTCCATTCCTGCCATAGTCACCACTAGATGGTTCTGACTTTAGCGTCACCTGGAAGGACTATTAGAACACAGATTGCTAGTGCCCAACTACAGAGCATCTGAATGAGTAGGTCTGGGGTGCAACCTGAAAATTTGCATTTCTGGCAAGTTCCCATGTAATACTGATGCTGATGCTGCTGGGGCCACCCTTGGAGAACCACTGGTCCAAGCCCTTCACCATCCTGTGCCTCGCCCTGTATTCTCTGCTCCAAACCATCCTATATACCACCATGGGCTTTCTCCTGAAATAGGCTGTAAGTCTGAGGACTGAGTCTCATTTTGCTTTGTACTCTTTCTGTCTCATTAGTCTAGCATGGGGTGCTCCCCCTAGTCTTACCTGAACTTTCATTGTGAGTTCAAATCCCTGCCCTGCCAGTAATGAACACTTTGACACAGGCCAAGTCGTTCAGCCTCTACAAGTTCAGTTGCCACTTCTGTAAACTGAGATGATGAAAATGCCTACATCATCGGGTTATTGTGAGGATTAAATGGGACGATAATTTTGAAGGGCTCAGAACCACCAAAAGGAGATTAGCTTCATTAACTGCTTGCTGTTATTACTTGCCAGTCTGCCCCTTGACTATGGTATGCATGGTTCCCCTCTATACCTTCACTCAGTGCTTCCCCTTGTCCCAGACTACTTGCTCCCCTCAGCCCCTTCTCTACAGCCGAGCCCTTTTCATCCTTTTCAAAATTTGCCTCTGCCTCCATTGATTTGTCCAGCCCATGCCTCCGTCCACGTAGTGTTTATCTTTATCACTCATTAATCCAGAATCACAGCCTGTATTATAACAGTTTTCCACTACTTGTCAGTTAATTGTCATATACTTACAACTGAATTGTAAGGTCCTTCAGTACAGAAAGCTTACGCAATGCTTGCATGTTAATGTCCATGGCCCTGCCCTAAACTCAGAGAATATTTGCTGAATGAAAGATTGTGTCCTTAACGGACTCACCAGAGAATTAAGGTATTCAGTTGTATGCTTTGGAAAGAAGTAACAAGCAATATGAGAATACCTATTTTTAAATGTTTTGGCTTCAGGGTTTAATTTGGCCGTGTTCACACGGGGTCTGTTTTCAGCAGGGCTCAGGACATTTTTTCATCGATGTGAGTTTCTTGGCTAAAGTGCAGGGGGGTTGCCATTCTGTAACGAAACCTGTAACTGTGCCATTCCAAATAGGTGGATTCCACATGGGGGAAAGTAGAGAGCCAGCTTTTGGCACTTTGATTTTCCTACCTTCCAGATTTAAAGGAACTGCCCTGCCGCAGTGAGACAACAGATGGAGATGTGAACGTTTGCTCTTGGTCTACATGATATTTGCCACCACCACTCCCCGAAAGGGGTAGAAACAGGGTGGAAAAAATGACTTCTAGCATTCCCTGAATTCCTGGAACAATGTTGAAACAGGTATTTTCCTGAACAGGCCATTATAAGCTAATGGCCTTGGCCATCACAGAGTGGGTCTTTTCCATCCAAAGTTATTTAATTTGTACGTATTATTATTACTGCAGAAACATTTTTGGATCCTATCCTTTCTTTCCATTCTCATGAATATGGTCAAAATAACTTCATGTAAGTATTGAACAAGGTTCCAAGTCTGTCACCATACCCTGAGGTCTCCACTGTTCTTTTGTGACCAGTCATAGGTTCCTCACCATTTCTGTAGGTGAATAGGAACGCTCTGCCCAGTCACTGAGCACTTAGGAGTCCCATCATCTTTTCCTTTGGCAGTCGTTTGAGTACCTGCAATTGCCAGGGTTTTAAATTCATTATCCTATTTAATCCTCAAAACACTCTCATAGAGGAGGTCATATAATTATCTTCATTAGAAGAAGAGAAAAATCAGACTTAGGATCCACCAATGGCAAGACCTGGAAGTGAGGAACATTTGACTATCTTAAAGGGGGAGGGTGTGCAGTGACCACTAGCATACAGGAGAGTGGAGGGAGTGGAGGGGATAAATTCTACCTATTCCATGGAGTGGTAACCCCCAGAGAAGTCTCCCTCGGGGAGTAGACACTCAGCTGCACCCTCTTGGTGGCTCACAGTGATGTCCTGACCAACACAGTGCTGTGCTTCTGTATCTCTTCTTGCCTTCCAGCTCTCTTTCCCTTGTTGGGTCCGAAAAAGCCTCCCGAAGTAGCCCCAGCCAACAAACTCCAGACACGCTCCTATGTAATAGGCATGAGATGAGTTTATTCAGGCCCGGGAGGCCCAGGCCTGGACTCTCCTGGCATGCAAGCAGAGGACAAGCCCTGAACTCGGGGTGAAGGCAGTTTTTATGGGGTACAGAAAGCAAGAGGGTTGGGTCAGGTATGAGTACACTTTTCATTGGTGGTTGGTGATTTCATTAGTAAAGGAAGAAGTAAACGAGGATTTGCATTGGTGGCAGATGATTTCACTAGTCAAGGTGAATTTGGATTGGTACAGGTGAGGGGTGGGGGGTCCCTTAACCGGGGGCTAGAGTTGATGTAACCTGGTTACCTGTATTTCAAGGTAATAGAAACTTACTGTTTATTGCAGTAAGGTGACTTAGTTAACAAGGAATTGGGGGCTTATTGCTCTGTTGCCCAAGGTGGCACTACATGGTTGAGCAACCAGGAAAGAATGA
>CAUYTI010019525.1:0-18739 GCA_963575145.1 Galago senegalensis | reverse complement strand
AAGGAAGGAAGGAAGGAAGGAAGGAAGGAAGGAAGGAAGGAAGGAAGGAAGAAAATGTACACACCAGAACAGACATTGTCTGTCTTAGTCTTCCTACAGTACTGGGAGAGGATACAGTAATAAGTGTTGCCCTAGTTTTGTTAAAAAGAACTAACAAGGGAAATTATTGGGGGGGTCACTTTAAATGAACACAGTCAAAACTTTAGGGTTGCATTTTGCATCTGTGAGGACAATGGCTTAGCTTTACTAATTGATCAAGAGAATTATATGTGTGCGTGTGTACATATGTATGTGTGTGTGACCCATGCCTAGTTTTATAGATGTAAAACCATCATAGTCACCTCCCCATCAGGGCTAAAGCCAGTCAAGGGAGAAAGGAAGAAGATAGGACAGGCAGCTGAAAATGACAACCTGTCCTTATCAGACAACAGATCTTTACCTGTGTAGTCCTAAACTTTCAGCCTAACGATCTATTTCCTTGTGTCTTGCTATCAGAATTTAAATATCTTAGGAAGGACTCAGTCATCTTTAACTAGCGTAATAATAAAAATCCACATTATCTCTGTTATTACATGTGGTGATAATGCAATGGGTCCAATGTAGAAAAGTGTTAGGGAGAGGACCAAAGGCAGGGGACCAGTGACGGATAGAAATCAAAGAAACGGCAAAAACGGAAGTGAAGTTACAGTAGAAACCAACTTCGTATTTACATCTGGTCTCAAACACGTTCTTTCCACTAACGTTTATTTCTTTCTAGAAGGGTAAATTCTCTAACCGAAATTTTCTTAAAAATTCTTTATTATCCAGGCATATGGTTAACAGGGGCCAGTTGTACATATTCTACATTAGTATTCACAGGTCTGGCACGAAATAATGGTTGAAAATTGCCACCTTTACTAAAAGTATCATGCATACGAGAGCCATGCTCTTTGTACATTACCTCATTTAACGCAAAACTGTGAGGCGGATAATAATTTTATACTCCCTGATAATATCAAGACTCAGTTCCCTGAGGTCATAGAACTTATAAAAACAGGAATCAAATCCAGGCTTTCTGAGTGCAAAGTCTGTATTGTAGGTGTGTATTACGGATTTTTAAGAAGAAATATATCAGTAGTTAGCCCTGGGAGTGGTGTGTCTATGCCTTAGAGATAATTATTTCAGCCTAATGTTTTTGACTGTTGAGATAATATATGACTGTGTTTCTAAATTTTCTTAGGCAACCACATCAAGTTGCCTTGTCAAGAGATGTTTGCACTGCTTTTTAGCAGACTAAGTGTAGACTAAGGATCTGGATAATTAGTAATTCATTCACAAAATACCTGCAAACACTCCGACAGCAACTTATGCCTAATTTCCTCCCAATTCTAAAACCTTTATAAAAATTAATATTTTTAAATTTACGTTAGCATAGAAATAGTAAGAACCTCTTCTGAAATTTTTTGGGAGCCAATGAGTTAATGTTCATGAAGCACGTTGCAATTCCAAGTTTAAAGGTGCTTAATTTAAAAATATATGGATTCTAATAAAAAGGTCAAGTGTAAAATTTATTGACCTGAAAGCAAGTTGCTCTCTACATGTAATTAATCATGGGATGTACAGTGACATGAACTAAAAAATAGTGGGGCTTATTGCAATTCACCCCACTATTCTAAATGAAAGAATAAATTGTCCAAGTACCATCAGCCCAAAGGATACAAGAGAAATTAGCCTATATTCTCAGAGGTTGTTTTCAGTTTTTTAGTTTGTTTGTGCGGTTTTTTGATATTAAAAAAATCTATAAATCTTTATATACAAGGTCAGACAATTAAGTGCACAAAGTCATCCTAGAAAAAGTGCTACATACCCTTTGCTGAATGTCACCATGGTCACCTCCAAAGTACTAGTCCTCATGAACAAGATGACATTTAACCACATACCTGAAGTGCAAAAGTAACAAGCCAGAGCTGCTCAGGTGACTGAGATAGACAAAGCCACATGGAAATAAGGGAGAACTGGTTGAATTTGTTAGTGTAAATCACCTAAGCAGCTGGGGCATGATGGCTCATGGCTATGTGCCTAGCACTCTGGGAACCCAAGGCAGGAGGATCCCTTGAGCTCAGGAGTTTGAGATCAGCCTGAGCAAGAGCAAGACACTGTCTCTACCAAAAATAGAGAAACTTAGCCAGGTGTTGTGGTGGGCTTCTATAGTCCCAGCTGCTTCAAGATATCTAGCTGAAGCAGGGATATCTTGAACCCAGGAGTTTGAGGTTGCTGTGAGCTAAGCTGCCTCCACAGCACTCTGGCCTGGAGCAACAGAGTGAGACTGTCTTTAAATAAGTGAATGAATTAATGAATGAATAAATAGATAAATAAATGCCCTGAGTAGACCAATACTAGCACTAATCCAGTTGAACTAGGGTTAGATGCAAGAGGAATATCAGAAGGTAACGTTAGAGAAGGAAAGATGAACACAGATTAGGTAGGGCCCTCTGAGTCAGCAGAAGATCTTCAGCTTCAATCTGAATAAACAGGAATTATCATGAGACTATCATCATAAGAGTGTGGTTTTGTACAGAAGAGCATTATAATACCACTCACATTCCGCAGTGATCGTGGGGACTCCTGAGCTGAGCAGGATACTTAGGTGTACCAGAGTACACCTATAGTGTACCATACCAGCAACAAAGCTGGGAGCAGAAAGTCCAGTTAGGAAAATAATGGAGAAATCTGGGACAGGATGGCTTGGACCAGATTCAAAGTGCTGACAGTAGTAACAGGAAAATAATTCTGAACAAATTATGAAAATAGAGCTCACAGAATTTGCTGATGGGTTAAGTGGGTGGGAGAAGGTGTCAGTGATTTGAAATACATATTGTGTCTTAAATCACACGTCACAGGATGGAATTCATTGCCCATAACTTAAACATGAAAATAGACACATTTCAGTTTCAATTTGTTTTGTTTTAGGTTTTTTTGTTGTTGTTGTTGTATTTTTTGTTTGCTTGTTTTATTTGGAGGGGCAAGGAAGCAAACAGACATGGAGAAGTTTAATTTTAGAAAATATTTTAGACATTAACATGTAAAGACAAGGAAGTAGTTCTAGGTGCTGGGGGTGTAGTTAAAACATGACAAGCATGAACAAGGAAGACAAACTTTGCCAGACTCCCAACTGTTCACGGTGACAACCCTATGACCTTGCACAGAATGTCACTCTCAGGTGCGCAGTAAATATGTAAGACATGAAAGAAAAAAGTTTTGTTTATGAAGTTTAAAATCCTGCCATGACTTTGCCTGTCTGGGAGCTGGGCAGCAGGAGTGCTGGAGGATGGGGACAGGAACGTCCTCAGAATGTAACTCTAGACCCATTTCTGACCCCTGCCCATGAAGCATCGTGCTTCCCACAACAGACTTGACTTTAAACAGAGCTGCCCATGTGAGTCGATCAGGAGGTTAATCAGACAACAGACTTCCAGATAAGTGAATGAATTAAATCGAACAACAGAATGTTGTCTATTAAAACACCTGATCATTTTGTGTAAGATGACAACTCTGATTTTTCCATAATTGGTATTCAGATCTTTTTCTGACAATAATTAGGCAAGAAATTTGGCTACTTCTTAAGGCCACTCCTGAAAAGAGGAAGTTTGTTTTCCTGTTGCTCTGGCAGGAAGAGGTTGAGCTCCTACATGAAGATGCAGACCAAACTATTAGGAAGCAAACTAAAGGATGAGTAAGTTAGGCCGGGGAGCAGCGTAAAGTTACGTATCTGTGAACACACAGTGACGCAGTGCCTGTGTGTGCCCACGCACCCAGCTTACCGCGAAACACTTCTCTCTTTATGAGCTGCAGCCACAACACTTTTAAAATGCTCGTGTAACAGTGGAAAACAGGGCCTCACTTCACGATGGCACCAGACCCAGCCGCGTTGCCACCCATTCACTAGCGGATGACACCTGACATGTTTTTTCTTGCTACACCTAGGGAACATATTTGTCTTCTCTTTTTAGCAGCTTTGTTGGAGTAAAATTAGCAAATAAAAATGATATATATTTAAGGTATACAATATGATATTTTGGTAAAAATACATTATGAAATCATTATCAAAATCAAATTAACACATCCGTCACCTCACATGGTGAACCTTTTAAAGTGTCGGTGTGGTGAGAACCCTCTCTTTACCTCACTACAAATGTACAGGACAGTGTTATTAATGCTACTGTCACCATTGGGCACCTTAGATCTCCCTTCCTAACTGAAATGTTACCCCCTTTGACCGACATCTCCTCAGTCTCCCCAGGTTGCAGCCCCTGGCTACAAGCATTTTATTCTTTGTTTTTATAAATGTGGCTTTTTCAGATCACGCATGTAAGTGAGATCATTCAGTATTTGTCTTTCTGTGTCTATCACATTTACTGTAGTAGCCTCCAGATTTATCCCTATATTTGCAAATAGCAAAACAGTTTATTTGTGGTTTAACTAATTAACAACTGCAGAGACTTTGCAGGAGAAGGGCTGTGGTGCCAAGGGGTTCTTCCTCCTTGTTACTGTAACAATAGCCACAGGGGAGATTTTCACTGTGGACAGCAATGAGTAAGCAAAGGATATGACTCAAAATTCCCATCTGTAGCCAAGTGAGATGGGGTTAGTCTCCTAAAGGAGCTTGCTGTTTATGTGGGGTATTTTAGTTACATATGAGCAGAAGCACTGAGAGTCAAGAAAAGAGAGTCAAGAAAAGAGAAATAAAATCAGGGGACGTGGAGAGTGAAGAGACTGAGCTTCATAAACAATCACAGAACAAACGGTGTCCCTTAGTATCAGGCTGTGCTCAAAGTGTAACACGGCTTGTAGATTATTCTTATTCTCTCATAGACCACACTATTGAGCCTTTCTTTTGTTTATAACTGAAAAACTTACTTCAAATTTTTCACAAGGTTTTCACCCCAAATTTATTTTCCCAATGAGTCTTATCAGTGTCAATACTTCTCTAAGATAATATATATTGTTTTTTTAAAAGTTCATTTATCATACCAAAATAAATTTTGGTATATAGCAAAAGATGTTGTGTGCTTGCTTAAGAAAAACCATGCAGGCTCGGCGCCTATGGCTTAAGTGTCTAAGGCACCAGCCACGTACACCCAAGGTGTTGGGTTCAAATCTGCCCTGGCCTGCCAAACAACAATGACGGCTGCAACCAAAAAATAGCCGGGCGTTGTGGCAGGCACCTGTGGTCCCAGCTACTTGGGAGGCTGAGGCAGGAGACTTGCTTGAGCCCAGGAGTTGGAGGGTGCTGTGAGCTGAGATGCCACAGCACTCTACCCAGGGGGACAGCTTGAGGCTCCTGTCTCAAAAAAAGAAAAGAAAAACCATGCAAAGACCACTCGTAAAGATCAAATGTTCTCATTTTCCCTTAGCGTCTAGGATCTAATTACATTGGAAAGGGAAACCACAAATGACAATTTTAAATGCCTGTACAGCTACGAGTTCTAAGTGTGTCATTTAAGACGTCAACTACTTAGACACCAAAAGACTTTAATCAAAGAGCCACATTTGTGTTGCTTGAAGCCCAGAATTGTGTTTTAAAAAAAAATCATATGATAGTTATAAATTAATAAAGATTCCCATGTCACCGATAGCATGCTGAGATGCTTTTCTCATGTTACACTGATAAATACTACCTTATTTTTTAATGACTTTCTTCATAATCTATAAAAGTCACCCTGTCAACTCTCTAGAAAGGTTTCAGTAATCTTTTGAGCAAAATCCTTATGGATTTCTTTGAAATCTTGAAAGTTTGTCATTATTTCTAATAGGAGAAGCAAAACATTCAGAATATGCAGTCAAGTAAGTCGTTTGTATGGGATCTGCCCTTCTGAGGCCTTTCATATCTATTTTAATGGGGACAATCTTTTTAATTTAATTCACAACTTAAAGGTACTATTAAAAGCTCAAAATGGGCAAAGATTTGAATAAAGAGGGATATAACAATCATGTAAATGTGTATAAACGTACATGTCTGTCTAGAACTACAGACACCTATACACACATATGCACACACACACGTACACATAAATATCCACCCATACATAGACAGATGGGTGTGTGCACCCTCATGTGTGCACCTGTGTGTGTGCCTGTATTCAATTCCCTTCACTTTAGTTCTAGGCCACGTGGTTGCCCTGTCTTGTCCTAACATTCTTACTTCCGGACTGAACTTCTGATTTCCTTTGCTGACAGTAGACGACCATCCCAGACAAGAAGCCAAGAACAAAGTTTGTCGAGGTCAGGATGCAGTATGTGGGTACAAAGGTGACCATCCTCTCAGTAAACAAGGATGTTGGCAAGCCACTGTGGCAGGCAGGCCTTTGTGCTGGAGGACCGTTCTGTCCTCTAGTTCTCTCCAGTCCAGAACTTCCATAATTCAGAAAGCACATCAGTTGGGATTGACTTTAGTTAGTTTCTTAAGTCTCAGAATAAGAATGGTTCTGATAAGATCGGAGATAATTTTTCTTGCATTAAAGAACCCAAGTCTGCCTGTTCTGGAAAGCTGTGTTGGTTCCACAACCCTCAGGGAAATCTGGTTCACCACTCCAACACGGGGGGTGGGAAGCTGTGGCTCCGTCTCCTAGCCCGAGATTACTGTTAGTTCACATTTTTACCACTGTATCAAAAGCGGCAGAATGAAGGAGGCAGGGAGGGGACACACCATCTACCCGGGAGAGGTTTCTAAAAGTGACATCCTGAGTTTATGCTTATGCCTCCATAAGTAGAATTTAGTCTCATCCAGCCCAGCTGCAAAGTACACTAGGAAATGCATCTTTCATTTTAACCAGCCACATTCACAGCTTCCAGTACAGCATATCCTTACTAAGAAAAATGGAAATAAGATTTGTTAGGGAAGCAGCCAGCAGTTTCTGCCACACCCTAGGACAGTCTATGTTCTTTGCACCACTAAAGACAATGATATCTTTGCATTCTAACTTTTGGCTTAGATTTGCTTAACTCTAACATCACTGAAGAGGGATACTGCATGTCAACTTTTACGGTATGAGAAATAGGAAGGGCTAAACGTTGCCCTGAGGCAGGAGACTTGCTTGAGCCCAGGAGTGGGAGGGTGCTGTAGGAATCCCCCTCTGGATTCCTACAAGATAATTTGGGTAGAGGATGATTCTTCTTCCATGAGGAAGGAGCTGCTTCTTCCCCTCCGTCCACTCACAGGAAAAAGGTTACAACCTCCCACGGGCCCCTACATTCCCTGCTTCTGGGCAGCTAGGACCTGAGATTTCTCATTCCTGAGCTATCAGCCACTCCCTGAAGGAGTCATTTTCTCAGCCTTGTTTTATAAGAAGGGAGAGACAGATGGCCAAGAGCTCTTGACAGAAATCCACACCTACACCACTTGTACTACAAGTACCAGGCCAGGTGATTTCACCCTTAGAGGCCAAGAGTCAACACCAGAAGAGAAGGGGCACAGGACGGAGGACCCAGCTGCTGCTTTTAGTAAGTTGAGCAGGACCTAGGTTATATCAGTCGTGAGGAGGGAATTATCAGTCACTTTGGGTTAAAGAAAGTCTGAATTTTGATACCCGATTTTGACGATAGTTCTCTTGGGAAAATTAACTGGGCACCTGGAGACGACCCACTCCCAATAAACAAAGCAGAGAACCTTTAAGTTCCAGTTGTCTCACTGTCGGGGCAGCCCACAGTTAGTTCTAAGGACCCTGTGGGGGTGTTTCTCCAGAATGTCACACAGAAAATAACACATGGTAGACACTCAGTGATGGGCAGAGTCTTCATGAATAAGTAGAGAATATCTGATGTTGTGTCTCAAACAGCATCAAGGAATACGTTAATACTTGAATTATTTTTTCCTTTATTTAAAAGGAAAAAAAAAATTCCTTTCTGTAGACTAACTTGCCAATCTGTTTTTTCTTCTGAAAGACAAATCTTTCCTAACATCTTACTTAGCATTTCGCTCACTTAGCAAAACAGAGTTTTACTAGAGTAATGCTAAGAGCCCTCGTCTTAGAAATTGTTTATCACAATGGAAGCTTCTTCCACGCTATGCTGTTTAACTTAGAATAGTTCTTTCACACTGATTCCAATCACCTAATTAGAATAATTCCCCGGAATCAAAACCAAATTATTCTTTATAAAAAATTTCTCACTGAAGACCAGAGGGATAAGTAAGTCTTTGCAAGTGCTTGAAGGGACATGAAGGAACAGGAAGGCCAAGAGTAGACACTGCTGAGTTTCCTATACCCACATAGGCAGCCCGCCTTTGGCTTCAGAAGATCAAGTTCAACATTGCTTTGGGGATACAAAGTCACTGGAAGCCAATTCCAAGGTGATCCTGCACATTAAATATGAAATAGGACACAGTTTTTGAGAGAAAGCAGGGAAATTCAGAAATATTTTGTTTTCTTGTTTCCAGTGCCTTCCTGAATTAGACACATTATGTAGACCACTGAATGATAAGACTTACAGATGATTCAGTACAAGAATGATTTGATAGTCTGAAAACAGATCAGTAGGGGTGGTAAAATATACAATAAAATTTACATCTGGGCAAGTTATGTTATCGTACATACTTTTCAGTTCTATGTGGCATTCAATACAAACCATCAAGCTGAGACTTAAAGAGTTCCCTAAGAATAGACTTTTTGTTTTGCCATGTTATCTCTCAGTAAAATTTGCACAGTGGAAGTATGAGGTACACTCTCACTCTCTGCTAGACTTAAACATTTTACGCTGACAAAGATACAAAACTTAATCCATGGGTTGACAGCCTTGTAAGTCCTTCAGGACAAAACAAAAGAAACAAAAACAAAAAGAACAGGATGAGATGGAGCTGTTCTATTGACAAGGACATTGGGGAAATGGAACAAAATTAGTATATTTACAGGACAACCTCTAAGACCATAATCATATGGTTCCTCTCAACGCCGCAGTAATGGACCACAGAGAACTGTAAACAAGACACGCCACTTAAATACTGTGCACATCAACCTTATCAGCCTTAGTGCTGAAAGCAAAAACAATGCATAAAATTAATTTCAGGCTTCAGCAAAGGAAAGGTAGTCAGCAGAGGATTAGCAATTTTAGTGACGTGCATTATTACAAAGTTTCCAAAAGTGCTTTTTTATAACGTATGAATAAAACCTTTTATATTCTCCAAAATGTTAGGGTGATTAGGAAAATAGTTAAAAGGTACCTTGCTGATAATAAATACTAAAATTATTTTAAAAATTCAAAGAATCATCCTAAGAAATTCTGGACAATGATAGAAAATAATTTCATTGAAATCAAATAAAATTACTTGAGAAAGTGTTTCATATTTTCAATTTTTTAATGAAGTACCTAGGTTAGTGGAAATCTTAACTGCTTACATTTGAAAGTTATTTTTATCTTCTAATTTAATGAAACAAAAATGAGGGCACATTCTAAAACAGAATCTCAACCTCAGTCTATGGATCCATTATGTTGGTAATCATTTAGCTGCAGCTTAATGTCTGTTAGAGCTAAACTGTTTCTCAGATAATTACAATTATAATTTAACATTCTTTTCATTTACTTGTAAATACCTGAATATCTACTAATAAAAACTCTTCATTCATCCAATATTCTGAGCTCAATAATCACATCTTTCACAAAAATACAATCATGTTAGATTTCTCCCCGTACCAATCAATAGTCTTTCTCTCTTAAAGAATTTTCTCTTACATTTCACAAATGATGTATTTTCAAAAGATATCATTTTAAATGCTGGTTCAATATTTAGGAGTTTATTATAGAACTATTCTTGGAATTATTGCCAAATCTAATCAGCGTTCTAGATTTCCATAACTCTCTTGTAATTTGATGAATAAAACAAACGTGTTCATGTTGTTTCATCTGACAAAGAAGCCCAAATTTATTCATGGATTTTAAAATGACTCTGGACTACATTATTAGACTAGGTCTTTGGTAGGTCTTTGGTGTAATTAAATTTGTAAGATTAATTACCATTTAAGAAACGGCAGTGCCTGTGGCTGAAAGGAGTAGGGCGCTGGCCCTATATACTGGAGGTGGTGGGTTCAAACCCAGCCCCGGCCAAAAACTGCAAAAAAAAAAAAAAAAAAAAGAAAGAAAGAAAAGAATTTTGGGGAAAAAAAATTAGTGCAACTGGTTTACGAATGATTTTTTTTAAGTAAGATAATTACGTAAGATAATTAAACTAAATTCTTATATGATAGGTGCTTGTTTAACATTGCCACCTTATGAGCTGTGTATCAACATTGCTTTTATATCTTCATGATTGTTGAAAAGTAAATAAATGGCTGCCTTTAAGTTTGCCTGATTATTTCAGTGGAGGCAAATTTATACTTTTAATTGATTGGCGACAGTACTATTGATGTCAACTTGCATTTACAGATAGAGATACGAGGGAAAAATCTGAGCCTAATGTACATCTTTAAAATAATAAATTTTTCTAAATAAGAAAAATCACAAATGATTGTCTCTGAATGTACTTTATTTAGCCTTCCAAATACCTCTGGTCTTTAAGCCAGTCCCTTCTCACAGAAGCCTATTAACAAAACAGGTTGCAATAGAAAAATTAAACCTTGTCTGAGATTAAAGATTTGTGACAAAGTGGAAAGTAAAGAGAAAGAATAAAAAGATAATTCTCAAAGAGATGAAAGTTAATAAGGATATTCCCTGGCGAGCTGCACCAGAGACTTGTATCTTCGATATGCATGCTAATAACAACAGATAATAGTGAACAACAAGCCGCTGAAATACGTCCTCGATACATAATTACAATATTTAATTTCCCTATAAAAATTGAGCAATTGTGGAGAATTGTAAGAAAATATACCAATCTAGTGATTGAGGAACACAAAGGGAGATGAAACTTAATGTAAAGTGCAACGCATTACAAATCTAAAGAAATAATTTCAATTAATTGTACATCCTGATGGAGTCTGTAACCTCTCAGGATATTATTTTGGTCAAGTCAATGAAGAAAAGCAATTGACTATGAATAAATTAGCACTACAACATGCTGAAAGGATAGCTAAAAAGAGTAACAACATTAAATAGAATAGGTGATTTCAAATCGGTTTCTGTTGTTGCAGGGCTAGCCTTTGAGAAAATGAGGTCAGTTAAACATTTTTATAACATGGAAGAGGTCAAAAAGAGGAAAATAAATTAATTAAATAATTTAGAAGTCATTTAAAATGCAAACAATTTGCTTGGGTACAGGTGCTTTGTCCTCTTCCTCATCTTTCTTCTTTGTCTTTTTTTTTTGGAGACAGGGTCTTACTTGGAGCCCTCCATAGAGTGCTGTGGCATCACAGCTCACAGCAATCTCCAACTCTTGGGCTTCAGTGATTCTCTTGCCTCAGCCTCCCAAGTAGCTGAGACTACCTGGCTATTTTTTTGTTGCAGTTGTTCAGCTGGTCTGGACCAGGTTAGAACCTACCACCCTCGGTGTATGTGGCTGGCACTATAACCACTGTGCTACGGGCTCCAAGCCCCTTCTCCTTTTTCTTAATCTTCATCAACAGCTGGCTCAGAAATTCCGTCCCTAAGTGTGGGTGCTAGTTTATAAATATTTACAAATAAGAACCCCAGGAGAGAAGACACCACATGAAACAGAGTCACCTGCAAATACGTTAAACAGAATAATGGAAAGAGTCAGTGATTTTTCTGAAGGTCACAGAACAATTGACTGACCAGGATGGGAAGGAACTTGGGTCTCCTCCCTTCCAGTCGCCACATTAAAAATTACCAGATGCTTTTTGCACCCACTTCCATTGAGAACATTAGCAGCAGAAAAGCTTGTCAAGTGTAACTGCTCAGAGTCTTAAAAAGTTAATTTTTAAAATACTCTTTTAAATGAAAAATAGATGTTCTTACTTAGGTGATGAAATTATTAAAAACTACATAAGCAGTTTCAGTAAAAGTCAGTAATAATTTACTTTTGATACAAACTGTTGTCAGGTACTAAATATACTTCATGCAGATTGTGGTGACACCAAATTTTAGGCAGCCAGTTTTGAACATTGTAGCATCTTTATAATGGCTGGGTAGAACCCAGGTTTAGCACTAGACAGAAAAACAACTTATTTATCTAATGTTTTGAGAACTACAGATTACTGAGCAGAGTTGTACTGGCTTTTTCTATAAAATTAAATGCAGAAGATTGAAATTTGCTATAATTCAATGATGTAAAACACAACCAAAAATCTAAAAAAATCCCCAAAGCAAAAGATCCAGCTAATCTCCAACAATAAACAATCATATTTTTGATACTTTTTCCCATGTGCTATTCTAAAACTTATTAATTAATTCAAACAATTAGCACTTTTTGAAAAATTCCATACTTACACACTCAAGTTGCATGAGATATCATGAAGCAAGAGAAAACTCTGTTCTTGACCTTGGAGTTCTAACACATCTGGTTAAGCACCACCCACATGCAAGTCCCCTTGTGAAACCTCTGGCCTTACCTGTCCATGGGCATCCCCCTACCCTGTTGGCTATCATTTCCCTTTGTGAAAGTGAAAGTTTTTCTTAAGTTCAACAGTGAGCATGTTATGAATAAATTATCCTCTCCTAACTTCATAGATGATTAAATTTCCTTTTTAAAAAAACCTTTCTATAGTAGTTTTGCCAACTGTACACCGTTAATTTTAGTTTGGACTAAAATTGAGCCATGGTAGGAGACTCTATGTGGTAGATTATAATCTTATTAAGGGTTCTATGGAATAAAGATAATAGGGACTTATGAAGAATTACTCAAATTAACAAATTGGTGCCAAAGTTTATTAAGGTGAGAAAGTCAAGTGACGTGTAATTAATGACCAGCACGAAGTCAGACAATTAAGTTCCAGAACTTATCCTAAAAAGAGTGCAGCACGCCTTACTGCTGAGTATCGCTGTGGTCACCTTCAAAGTATTCCCCTGGGGAAGCTGAGCACGGATGCCAACGCTTAGTCTACCATTCCAAACAATTTTGGATTCCTTTTTCTGGAATGGCCATGAGAGCTGTCATCATAGGAGGTCTGACAAGTTTGCAAACTTGCCCTAGTTTCTATATAGGAGACATAAGTTTCCTATAAATGACATCATTAGAGCACATCCAATTTTATATTAGAAAACTACTGGGATCACTTTTTTTGTTCATTTGTTGTTGTTGTTTTCTTTTCTTTTAGAACAGAGTCTCCCTCTGTCTCTAGGATAGAGCACAATGGCATCATCATAGCTCACAGCAACCTCAAACCCCTGGCCTCAAGCAATCCTCAGCTTCCCAAGTAGCTGGGAGGAGGTGGGGAAAACCAGCCCCGACAGGAATTAGAGGACTACAGGCTTGCACACCACCACCCCACCCCACCCCCAGCTAACATGTTCTATTTTCAGAGGAGACAGTTTCACTACTTTACTCAAGCTGGTCTCAAACTCCTGAGCTCAAGTGATCTTCCTGCCTTGGACTTCCTGAGAGCTGGGATTACAGAGGAAAACCACAATGCTGGGTCCTGGGCTCATTCTTCTTTACCTTCAAAACCACTCCTCATCCTATCTTTCTTATTTTTATGCGTGGGTCCAACCATAAACCTCCACACTCTTTTGGTTTCAGACATGTCCCTCAATCTTACCAAGTCAACCAGACATCAATCCGTCTTCATCGAATCCTTTCTGGAATCTGTCCCTATCTGGCCGTCCCCAGTGTTCCTACCCTTGCTCAGTGATTCACCATCTATTTCCTGGACTACTCATTCTCCAGCCTCCCTTCCTTTTCTCGCCTTTGATACCTCCTTAGAATCCATGGCTTGGACTGCTGCCAGAGTTTTTCCACTGAATTGTTTTTTGCTTTAAAAAAAGAGAAAAATCTTTAAAATAATTATCAACAGAATAGTCTAGCACTTCTTTTGTGGCATTTGGACTGTAATGTGGCTTTTTCACTCCCTGAATAGCTCATGACTCATTCTTGCAGCACTGTGGATGACGCCACAAGGATTTAGCAGGGTAATGGGGAGCAGGGATTGAGAGCTAATAACCTGAGATCGAATCCAGACTTGTCACTTAGACTAGCTGTGCATTTGGGCAAGACACACACCCCCTCTGTTCTTCACTTGCCTCATCTATTGGGATACAACCCTCAGGAAACTGTCTTCCACTTTAAGTTAAGCTAGAAAGGATCTAGGCATATACTATCAGCACACAAACACAGGTGACTTGGGGACAGGTGGTACTTTAAGTAGTTACAGTGACTTACAGATGTAACTTTGAGATTTGTGTCATTGTGACTAGTTTTAGTTGTTGCCCCAATTGTTTGTAAGTCTCCTGGATTCCATGGGTCAGGGCTGTTCACCTTTCTGAGGTTCTGTCCATACAAAATAGATTTGCACTAAACATCTGTTAAAGTAAACAGGGTAGAAATGGAATGCCACAAGTTGACAGCCAACGATTTAGAAGCAAAACGGCTTGTTTGGATGGCACAACCATTAAGCATTTTTTTTCCTTAAATCAATTTTACTTAAACTTATATACAATTTATTTCACTTACAATCAAATGCAGCAACGTTAAGAATACAGTTTGATGAGTTATGACAAATGTGTGTACTCAGGTGACCACTGTCCTAAGTGACAAATAGACTATTGCCGCTGTCTCCGATTTTTCTTATCCCTTTCTGCTGTCAATCCTCCGACCCTATTCCAACTTTGGGCAGCTGATGATCTGTTTCCTTTCAGTATACATCAGTTTTGGCCGACGATTTGTAATTTTTTTAAAAAAGAATTGTTTTCATATTCCAACCAAAATGGTCTTTTTTTACGTGGTTAACTCATGTTAATACGTAAAAGGAAAAGCAATATGTGATGCACCAGTTGTTCTGGGACAGAGGAAGGGGATGGGTGGATTTCACTGGACATTAGGTGGAAAGTAGCCGCACAACGCTAACCTAGAGGCAAGAGAGAATGTATCCTTACTTTACGCCCTGGAACTCGCAGCCACAGCAGTCAGGACTGAGTCCCTAGTACCGGAACGCCCGCTTGTGTGGTGGACCCAGGTCTGCTGGTTTCTTTTGAGTCCCTTTACTAATAAATTTACTAGTGAACTTTTTTAAAAGGCTGCACCCTGGAATTGAAATGGCAGAGAAGACTCCTAAAACCCACTGGGTTCTGGACGCTTTCTTAAGATGGACCTTTCAAGGGCCTCTGGAGAGCTTTGGCTTTTAAGCGCTGACTTTGGGGGTGGCACCTTGCAAGCTGTGCCTGGGGGCAAAATGAACCCCTCAGGGTCTGCAGAGGTGCTCAGGGTTGGGGTGCTGTCAGCGGGAGGGAACCGAGCCCAAGTGGAGAGGGCAAAGGAGATGGAGGCCGGGCGTGGCCAGCACACCCGGGGCTTGCTACACACACAAGAGGCCGGAAAGTGTCCAGAGGAAGCGGGCGCGTCACAGGGGACGGAGCCGGGACCCTGCGCAGCCGCCCAACCGCGTCCCACCACAGCCGTCCAGGCCCGCACTCGAGCCGCGCTCCGCACCGCTGCTCCGCCACCCCCGCCGCCGCCAATGAAACTCCTGTCGCTCTTAGGTGAGTGCCCGGCGGCGTCCCCTGTCACTGCGCCTGCCGGAGGGCGGGTCCCTCGCTGCACGGTGTGTTTCTTTCTTCTTATTGTTTTTACGAGATAAAGCCCAGGGCTCATGTGGCTGCTGTGACGCAGGTCTTCTCAGGACGTTTCTCCCCTGGCCCTACAGCCCCAGAGCGGGACATCCAAGACCCAGGGGTCATCAACCTTTTAATTCCTCCTTAAAAAGACCCCAAGTCCATAGAGTCTCAGACTATGAACTTTGTCCCCCGACACCCCAGGAAACTTGAGAAATCCGGGACATTAAAGACTTTAACACCTGTAGAGGCTTCCTGGCATTTCCAGGCCATGGCCAGCGCAGGCTTGGGGTTAATCTAAAATAGCATTTGGGTGACGCTGTGCAGAAAGATAATATAAATCACACCTCGGAAGGTGAAATCATGTGGTTTGGACAGCATAGGAACTAAAACCTTGCCACGCTGGGAGTGAGAATCCATGTTCAAGAATCTTTTGGTACCAGATCAGAACACTGTCCTACGTGACTCTCCAGCACAGTGGTTTGCGGGATTCAGAGCTCTTGTTGGCCCTCAAATTTTCTCTTGAGAAGGCCTGGAGCAACAGGCCTGGGCTTTCCCTTATCTTTTCCTATCAGTCCACAAAATGCCATTTACAATTTTATTTTCAGTAACTCTGAAATAGAAAGTTTTGTTCTGTGTGCTGTTTCTTGTTGTTGTCGCCGGTCACATCCATGTGTGTTTCCATTTCTCCAAGCTGAATTTCTGACCAGTATGTGGAGGGTTTTGGGGGGAGGGGAGGTAGTTATTGTTGTTATTTTAAAATTTCTCCTGATGAAATACAATGTAAAATAAATGTCATTACAAAAAGGGTAGAAGTGAAAACAATCCCTACAACACAGGGGGAAAAAAAAACAGTAATTTCATGTATCCACCTAGATGGTAAGATGTCATCTTCAATAACACAGATGTGAATTTGAAAAGACCCAAATACTCAATTTACCTTCATTTCTGCACCGACTGAGTCCCAGACAGGGAAACTGCTTTACAATCAGGCAGTTACCTTTAAAAGTATCTCACCTGGGATAAGGGCGCTCCTGAATCAGGGTAACACACTGATCTGGGAAGGCACATTTGATTATAAAAGCTGAGTTGTTTAGTACAGTTTAGCTTTGTTGAGATTTGCCTGACAAAGGTCGAAACTGGAAACAAATGAACCCTTAATCTCCGAGCTTACTTGCCTTTGTGCTGTTATTTAGGTAAATACTCCTTGGGGAAATTTTCATAACCCATTGATCTAAGTGGAAAGAAAGAAGGAGGACAGCATGTGATTGTACTCTAACTCAACAAGGCAGGGAGATGTTTCTTTTTGTTTTTGAAAAAGTGTATCTCTCTACTTTATTTAGTGGGTTTTTCCACTTTGTTGAACTCTTCCTATGCTCAAAATTGCACCAAGGCACCTTGTCTCCCAAACGCAAAATGTGAAATCCGTAATGGGAAGGAAGGCTGCTACTGCAACATGGGATTTTCAGGAAACGGTGTCACAGTCTGCGAAGGTAAACACTCTTTATTACTTCTTGTGGGTTACTATAAAGATCTAGATATGATCTGGATGTGATGGCATTTCTGTCCGCCAGAAATTAACTTGTTTCATGTTATACTGTTTGATTTCATACTGTTTTTTACAAGCCTAAGTGAATCAAAAATTTGAACTTTTCATATTACAATTTTTACATGATTACTGATTTTTAGCTTATTTTTGGTGTGAATATTAAATTTTGTCCTTTAATTTAAGGTGGAAAACCCAGGTTCAGAGGGCAGAGTCAGTAGCTTTGATCACAAAAGACACAGTTCAAGAATTCAGGCTGTCTTCAATCTCATTTAATTCTGCTCTAATTTTGGTTATTTCTTTTCTTCTGCTGGATTTGGGATTGGAATGTCTTCCTTTTCCAGCTGCTTGAGATGTCCCATTAAGAGGTTAACTTCCCCTCTTTCCATTCTCTTGAGGAAGGCTTGCAGTGCTATAAATTTCCTTCTTAGGACTGCCTTTGTGGTATCCCAGAGGTTCTGATAATTTGTGTCTTCATTATCATTTTGTTCTAAAAATTTGGTAATTTTCTTCTTGATCTTGTCTCTGACCCATTTATCATTCAGCATAAGGTTATTTAGCTTCTATGTTTTTGTATGAGTCTGCAGATTCCTATTGTTACTGAGTTCAACTTTTATTCCATGATGGTCCAAGAAGATGCAAGGAATAATTTCTATTCTTTTAAATTTGCTGAGGTTAGACTTGGGACTTAAGATGTGATTGATTTTGGAGTATGTTCCATGTACTGATGAGAAAAATGTGTATTCAGTTTTGTTAGGCTCAAATGTTCTGTAGATGTCTGTTAAATCCAAAAGTTGAATAGTTAAATTTAAATCTAAAATTTCTTTGCTAAGCTTCTTATTGGAGGATCTATCCAACACTGCTAAAGGAGTGCTAAAATCTCCGACTATGATGGAGCTAGGAGAGATCAAGTTGTTCATGCCAGTTAGAGTATCTTTTATAAATTGAGGTGCATTCTGGTTGTGTGCATAGATATTGATAATTGAGATCTCATCATATTGAGTATTGCCCTTAACAAATATAAAGTGGCCATCCTTATCCTTGCTTACTTTTGTTGGTTTAAAACCTATTGTATCTGTGAATAAAATTTCAACACCTGCTTTTTTTCCTGCTTTCCATTTGCCTGGAATATAGATGACCATCTCTTCACCTTGAGTCTGTATTTATCTTTTAAGGTAAGATGAGATTCTTGTGAACAACAGATGTCTGGTCTGAGTTTCTGTATCCAATCAGCCAATCTGTGCCTCTTTAGAGGACAATTTAAGCCAGTCACATTGATTAAAATTATTGATAAGCCTGGTAAAATTTTGGGTATCGAGTTGTTCGAAAATCCAGTGGACATTTTTAATCTTTTCACCACTGTGGAAGTTGGAATTTGATCAAAAGTTTCTGAATGAGTTTACTTTTTGGTGGAGGATTGCACTGGTCATTATGGAGGATAGGTCTGAGAATATCCTGGAGAGCTGGTTTAGTTATGGCAAATTTCTTCAACATGTGAATGTCATTAAAGTATTTAATTTCTCCATCATAAATGAAACTCAGTTTTGCTGGATACAGGATCCTGGG